>JAULBM010049999.1:0-10555 GCA_032357055.1 Geukensia granosissima | reverse complement strand
AGTTCAAACGTCAGAAAAAAATTAGCATATTTCATAAAATATATCGCATGCCAGATTTGTTTCTTTAATATACACAAATAAACGACTTAATTTCCGCTCATAAAGTAAGACATTTTCGTACGTAATAAACGTCTATTGTAAGACAATTCTGTGCGTACACGATTTTTCATTGGGTTTGTTTGTCACAACAAAATAATTACTTCATATTTTAAAGTTTTGTTGAAACCATGATGTCTGGATAATTAAAATCGCATATTTTTCTTGTTTTTATACAGATTTTAACACTATCCAACACATGTGAGCAGACGGAGACAGAGACGGAACCAGTAAAACCTCTTGACGACAGACCAATACAACAGTTAATCATAGAAATACCTCCTCCTGGACATACTCTGAATGGCAACACTTACGCAACCGTTACTAACCATATTCTGCCTTACTATGTTCCATCATATGCATCCAATCAGACTTCAGCAAAACTGCCAATGTTCTCGACAACAATGCCCGTAATGCAACCGGAAGCAAACCCAAATGTCAGCAATCTAAGCCCAGTGAGACCAGGGATGTATATTGTAAATGAACCGAAGCGCAGCCCCAGTAGTAATGAAGAATTTGAAACATTGAGTGCAGAAGGTAAATTATATTTTCTATATCTACAAAAAGCAAATATTTAAATATAATTCATGTTTTTTTCATAAATTGACTTAAGGATAATGCGTTAATAGCAAAGCTAAAGAAAATATATATCGGTTTTATAATACTGATATGTCGAACTTTGTCTTCAGCGAGTTCCATAACTTTCTATTGACATGTAAATTAAAGTATGTCTCAAGTGTAAAATATTTTATATAGGTAGTTCATACAATCAGCAAAAGTTCAGAAAACTGTCCCTATGTTCCGACGATCTTGATTCATCAAGCCATTCATCTGGCTGCTCGCTGGATTTGAAGCTCAGTCCTGGTTCAGAAGACTCTTCCAAGGAACCGAAATCTACAAACAAGGACCAAAAGAAGAAAATACGAACTAACTATACGCCAAACCAGGTGAAAGCACTGGAAATATCTTTCCACGAGAACCCGTATCCAGATGGCGCTAAGATCGAAACTTTGGCCAGAGATCTAGATATTGCTGAAGCTAAACTGAAGGTAATTTTTATATTTTACTATTAAGAGCTGTAAACTTTAGTCCAAATAAGGGCCGTCATGGAGTACCCTTTGGTGCAAAGGGTACATAAAATATTACATAACATCCGGTTTGAATGATGCAAAGGAAACTCTTTCATTTATATATCTATCTATAAAATCTATAAATATTAATAAAACTGGGATACAGCTTGTCCTCTGCCAGCAGATACAAGTGAAAGATTTTGAACTTTTTCGCTTTCACTGTTTGGGTTATCTGTTTTTTAAACGTGCAGATCAAGTTTAGACCAGCCCAGTTTAAAATTCGACAACAACATAAATTAGCAAATTTGCACTTTATTTGTCGTAATTATGCAAGTTTTACAACTCCCAAACAACTTTGAAGTGAATGTTCAAAAAGTACATGTAAGGAAGGCTCACCATCGACAACGGACCTATAATTATTTACAATAAGCTTTAATGCTCCACTTTACCATTTTTACCCAGAAAAATCAATCATTCTTTGTTGATACATATATTATAATACTTTTAGATATGGTTCCAAAACAAAAGAGCCAGATGGCGCAGGAGGGCTCAAGACAAATCGCAACAGAACAACATGATACCACCAAGTGTGCCGATGATGCAACAGTTTAATTCATACGGAGTATTGCCGCCTTATCATCCAATGTTGCATGGATCACCAGCTCCAATTGCCCCAAGACCATTTTTTCCACCAGGCCATCCAATTGGAGTATATTCTCATGCTACACCAACAGATCTGAAAGAACAATATACAATAACGGATTGTCAGCCACTGAACACGAGACAGCAGACGACACCTACTTCAGACATGAAGACTTCACCAACTACATCACTGTCAGTGCCATCATCGCCATCATATTCGTCAACCTCACCGAACACATCTGAGAATAGTAGTCCGCCATCTGCACGAACATTATCGCCGTATCAAAACAGTGTACCACACATGCAGCCGTACATTCCATTCCCATACCCATACATGTATCAGCCATACTATTACCGATAATGTTTACGATAAGCTTGTTGTCATATATTGTACATATATATTTATTAACAGAAGTGCCAAAATAGTTGTAATGCCTTGTCATTATTGTAAGTTATTGCTAACGAGTAAACAATGAAAAACATTGCTTTTTTGAATATATTCCTGACAGAGAGCTCTTTAGTTCAATTACAAAATTGAAGACCAAATTTATTCCATTATCATGAAAAACTTGATCACAGATTTTAGGCATAAACAATCCTGTTCAATTTTATATATATTTTCTTAATACTTACATCCAAATTTCAAAGAGTATTATTTAATTGGTCCAATTATTCCTGTTTGGAAGAGCCTTTTTGAATTTTTGACATTAATTGTGATTCGTAACAGTATAAAAAATATGAAAGGTGCACAGTTTGTGTCCATGGATATTTCAGCTATTTGCAGATAGACCTTATTGCCAAATCACTGGTTGGGAAGGATGTATAAATTCTCACCCCCCCCCCCCCCAAGAGAGAAGCCAGGTTCAGAAATTGGTTGCTCGATTTCTCCACAAGGAGGTTGAACCCCTCTTAAAGTGGCGTCCATTGGTTGGGCGGTATGTAAAATTCTTAATTTCGACCGGGAACGTTACCGCCTTGCCCCGTTGGGAAAATACCACGGTGACGCTCTCAGCACCGTTAAAGATCTCTTTGCAACTGCTCGTTAGGAGTGGTCCGTATGTCACCAGTTGCTTGGGCTAAATTTACCGCCCGTCAGACTGTCCCAATTTGGCATCCTGTGGCTATTAAATTTCCCGGTCTAACCCCGGCTATCCCCTCTACAAACTGTACTTGTAACGGCTGTAATAACAAATAAATGCCATTATAATTTTACGAGTAACTCTCTACTTGTACCTAACTGATGTTAAAAACTAGTCTCATTGCCTGAGCCACTACTGGAGTGGCCATATAAAAGCCGATCGTGGATCTTGTACTCAATCTTTACTGTTTATCTTGTAATTACCAGGCAGTCTCTAGCACACGCTTTGCTTTGCTCCCAACTGAACTAGCCCGAATCATTTTGAGAGTTCAAATATATTCTAGGTTACATTTAGACTTGATTTAATTCAAACATCATCTTAATGAAATGTGATTTTAGTAAAATGATTTGAAATTGTAGTATTTCCACGAAGTTGATTGGGAATCTCATTTTTATCAAAATGTTAGGAAATCATTAAACATCACATGTGGTCGTGCGAAATGCAGAGTAAAGTGAAAATACCGTTCCATAGATAGTATTAGTATATATAGAACCGGCCCATTTGTATGTCAGTATATTAGATCTTGCTTTCCAACTACTATTTATATCTGATCATTTAAGTTTGACAGTATGTATGAAAATATCGAGAGGCTCAGGAGGCCTGTATCGCTCACGTGGCATTTGGCAAAGAAGTTTCACAGAAGATTTTTCAATGAATCAGCCAATCAGAAACATGATTTGCCTGACGGCCTTGCTTAATTTGTCCGATTGAGACGAAATAGGAAACTTTATAAAGGACTTTCCATTGATGCTCTACATCAAATATGATACAATTCACCAATCAGTATCAGCCAATCAGAAACAAGAATTATCCATTGCCATTAGTTTCGGACCAGGGCAAAATGAGCAAACTTTATAAAGGTCCTACAACTGATGCTCCATATCAAATATTAATCCATTTGGCCAAGTGGTTTCAGAGGAGGAGATTTTTAATGTATAAGCCAACCAGAAACAAGAATCGTCCATGGCGTCCATGTTTTTTGTCCGATCGGGATGAAATTACGAAACTTTATAAGGAACCTTCCATAGATGCTCTACACCAAATATTAATTCATTGACCCAATGGTTTCAGAGAAGATTTTTAATGTAAAAGCCAATCAGAAACAAGAAACGTCCATAGCGGCAATTTTTTTTTGTCCGATTGGGATGAAATGAGGTTACTTTATAAAGGACCTTACATAGATGCTTTATACCAAATATTAATCAATTTAGCCAAGTGGTTTCAGTAGAGAAGATTTGTAATACATCAGCCAGTCAGAAACAAGAATCCTCTGTGGTGGCCATGTTTTTTATCCGATCAAGACGAAAGTACCTACCATAGATGCTTCCTGTAAAGTTTGGTTACCTCTGGCCTAGCGGTTTCAGAGGAGAAGATGAAAATGTAAAATTTACGGACGACGGACGCAAAGTGATGACAAAAATTAAATGGCCTTTGGCCAGATGAGCTTAAGAATATGGGGTAAATGTCAAAGAGACTGGACTCAAATAAAGAGAAAATCGGAGTGATTTTTACAAATCTAGAGGTCTCCACAAGGCCTTCAACAAGCGTGCTGAAATGATAACCTAATGACTCAATGATCACAAAATGTATTGTTTGATCAACAGCGAAGTATTGAAGTTTTTACAACTACTAGTTATTTGTAAATAACAATATCGCATGTTTGAAGAAAGATTTTTCCTCCAACCACAGAGTTATATTTACAATGAAATCATTGGGACTACCGGAAATTGTAACCCCCTACTTTGACCGATATATTTATCAAGTTTTTTGTAGGAAAGTTGTTTCCAATTATCTATAAAATGTTTTATCCTGTGGTGGCATTATTTGCAATGGAATCACCCTTAATGTACTCTGATATATATGTTCGGATATGCGATGATCAAACTGGGAGTTCGTCCACTGAGATCGATTGCCACAGCACCGCTTATTGATGTTTGTGGTTTTTTTTGTTTTTTTTCAGAAGAGTTTGACAGGCAACCTGTATTCGTATTTAAGTAAACAATCCTCCGCAAATATTATTATAAACAAAATCCGGAAAATATAGCCGTTTTATTTAGCGTAACGGTACAAAAGAAGTAGGCAACCTGTATTCGTATTTAAGTAAACAAGATCAGAAGATGTATTGTCCGCAAATATTATACATGTAATAAACAAAATCCGGAAAATATAGCCGTTTCATTTCGCGTGGCGGTACAAAAGAAGTAAATCCATTTATGCGCTCTGTGAATTAAAGTACTGATCCTGATTTAGTCATTATTTTGTACTCTGTACAACTTCATTGACCAAATAATGAGCCTGAATGCCCCTGAAATTAAAAAATAGAAGGCTGTTTTGATAGTCAACATGGCATTGTTTTAATGTTTCATGAACTCCTATTTTTAAAAATATTTACAACACATTTAAATATAGACCTAAATCTGAAAGATGGTAATAATTGTTTTTTTTTAATAATCTAGCAGTAAAAAAATCAGTATGCTCGCGTGTTTTAAAATAAATAAGACCTTCTAGTATGCACCCATGTGACCTAGAGTATAATTTAATGTCATAAAATAAAGTAGTCCTTCTTTATAACGTCTCTTTGATATTTTAGCTAATTTGCAACGAAGATCAATTTCATTGCCCAAAGCTTTCTTTCAAATACAACAATCACTAGTCGCTTCTTGCCAAATACAAAATTTCCCATGTTGAATAAATATGGAGAATTTTTGTATGTTTTATGTACTTTTCTAGGAGTTACCTCTCATCAGTAACATTAGAACCAAAACATAGAAAGTCCAAAATACAAACATAGCAAAAGTAGTACTTAAATCCAAACAAATCTAAACGAGAAGCCAAATCCAACAGCAGGGACAACTAGTGCAAATCAGACGTCGCGTTGTCAAAAATCAGACGTAGCAATGAACAAATCGTAACTGCAAAATTAGTAGCTTCTGAACAATTTAATCATACGCTGCGGGTATATTTCCAAAATTTTCAGTTAAATATACAAACTTACTAAGTATTCATCGCAAAATAACAGAAAACAATAAATGTTAAAGAAGTTTTGATCCAATAATTACCATTTTTTCCTTCTTTGTCACTCTTAAATCATGCGGTGAAAATTGTGAATGTTATTTTAAAGAACTTGCAGTACAAGCAATAAATTACGACGGACATAGGATTGTATGTAACTGATTGGAGTAAAATAAATATCATTTTTTATGAAAAAAGATAGTTTGTTTGCTTTCAAAAATCGCCAGAAAGCAGAAATTACACAATCAACCTTTTTTACGATTCGCTATTGTATATAATAGTGGTGTTTATGATGCATTTTTTTTACGCGAGTGTTACAAAACTCGAAGTATGAAAAATAAGTGCAAATTCATCCTTTTATGGAGACAAAAAAAAAACACTCATTTATTTCGTTATGTATGTGCTTCCATTTAAGCGCATATTTTGCATCACCCATGTAATGAAAAAAATGCATATCTTCCTCAAACGAATATCATTCAAAACGGTATGTAATGCAATTTACGCGCATATTGTGAATCACCCATTTGCTGAAGCTTGTGCTTGGGGATATTTTCATGGAAACCGCGTCCACGTTTATTCCAGAGATGTGAATATTATTCCATTATAAATCTTGCTCACATTTTGTCTGTGTTTTTGTGGTTTCTTTCTGGAATCTTATAATTGTCTTCTAATTCTATTTTTAAAAAAGAAAAGCTGTCTTAATTTCTTCAATATTAACAAATATTTGAAATTTTCAACTTTATGATTTATTTATTTACATTGAAACGTTTACTCAGAATTATTCATTTTCATTGAAATCAAATAACAAAAATAATGTTTCCAATGTAATATACAAAAATGTCTACAGGAATATTTTGGAGACTAACAATTTATTTAACCTTCATTATTTGTAGACAAAAGAAGTTGATTACTATTCTCTTAACTTAATATGACTATGATTTCAATTTCTAAATGTCATAGAACTGATTAGACCAGTGTGGCCACCTGATTGCAAAGATAAAAGCATATATCAATTAATAATTAGGTTTAAAGTT
This sequence comes from Geukensia granosissima, assembly GCA_032357055.1. Lineage (NCBI taxonomy): Eukaryota > Metazoa > Mollusca > Bivalvia > Mytilida > Mytilidae > Geukensia > Geukensia granosissima. Next base: position 3,562 of record JAULBM010049999.1, on the reverse strand, counting down.
CAAATTGAACAGTAATCACCAGAATTGAATAATCAATTGAGCAGAAGTGTTCATCTCATTGATTAACTCAAAGCCATACATGAAGATTCAGTTTTTGATATATATATTTCCTGGTTTTGATTGGAGTATCATTCCTGATATTTATATTCTACATTTAGTACAGCAATACAATACACATAGAACACTGAACAATTCAAGATGCAAGAAAGGGTGAGTTTAATCATTTTTTTTTCTGAACAATTAAAGAAAATAATTTTCCCTTATAATGACTGAATTAAAAAACAAGTTAAAACGTCAGAAAAAAATATTAAGATTATTTTATAAAATATATCGCATGTCAGATTTTTTTCTTTATTGTAAGACAATTCTGTGCATAATACACAACGAAGAAGTACGTAATACACGATTTTTCACTGGGTTTGTTAGTCACAACAAAATGAATACTTAATATTTTCAAGTTTTGTTGAAACCATGATGTCTGGATAATTTTAAACCGCAGATTTTTTCCTTGTTTTTATACAGATTTTAACATCATCCAACACATGTGAGCAGACGGAGACAGAGACGGAACCAGTACAACCCCTTGACAACAGACCATTACAACAGTTAACCATAGAAATACCTCCTCCTGGACATACTCTGGATGGCAAACCTTACGCAACCGTTACTAACCATATTCTGCCTTACTATGTTTCATCATATCCACCCAATCAGACTACAGCACAATTGCCAATGTTCTCAGCAACAATGTCCATGATGCAACCGGAAGCAACCCCAGCTATCAGCAATCTCAGTCCAGTGAGACCAGATATGTATATTGTAAATGAATCAAAGCGCAGCCCCAGTAGTGATGAAGAATATGAAACATCGAGTGCTGAAGGTAAATTATATTTTATATATACAGAAAAGCAAATATATAAATATATTTCATGTATCATTTTTCATAAATTGACTTAATGATACTGCGTTAATGGCAAAGTTAGAAAATATATTTCGGTTTTACAATACCGATTTGTCGAACTGTGTCACCAGCAAGTTCCATACGTTTCAACTGACATGTATATTAAAGTATGTCTCAAGTGTAAAATATTTTATTTAGGTAGTTCATACAATCAGCAAAAGTTCAGAAAACTGTCCCAATGTTCCGACGATCTAGATTCACCAAGCCATTCATCTGGTTGCTCGCTGGATTTGAAGCTTAGTCCTGGTTCAGAAGACTCTTCCCAGGGACCAAAATTTACAAACAAGGACCAAAAGAAGAAAATACGAACTAACTATACGCCAAAACAGGTGAAAGCACTGGAAATATCTTTCCACGAGAACCCTTATCCAGATGGTGATAAGATCGAAACTTTGGCCAGAGATCTAGATATTGCTGAAGCTAAACTGAAGGTAATTTTTATATTTTATTATTAAGAGCTGTAAGCTTTAGTTCAAATAAGGGCCGTCATAGAGTACCCTTTGGTGCAAAGGGTACATAAAATATTACATAACATCCGGTTTGAATGGTGCAAAGGAAACTCTTTCATTTATATCTCTATCTATAAAATCTATAAATATTAATAAAACTGGGATACAGCTTGTCCTCTGCCAGCAGATTACAAGTGAAATATTTTGAACTCTTTCGCATTCACTGTTTGGGTTTTCTGTTTTTTTTACACGTGAAGATCAAGGTTAGACCAGCCCAGTTTAAAATTCGACAACAACATAAATTAGCAAATTTGCACTTTATTTGTCGTAATCATACAAGTTTTACCACTCCCTAACAATTGAAGTGAATGTTCAAAAAGTAAGCAAGGCTAACCTTCGACAACGGACTAATAGTTGTTAACAATAAGTTTTTATGCTCCTCTTTACCATTTTTACATAGAAAAATCAATCATTTGTTGATTCATATATTATAATACTTTTAGATATGGTTCCAAAACAAAAGAGCCAGATGGCGTAGGAGGGCTCAAGACAAATCGCAACAGAACAACATGATACAACCATGTATGCCGATGATGCCACAGTTTAATTCATACGGAGTATTGCCGCCTTATCATCCAATGTTGCATGGATCACCAGCTCCAGTGGCCCCAAGACCATTTTTTCCACCAGGACATCCAATTGGAGTATATTCCCATGCTACACCTACAGATCTGAAAGAACAACATACATTAAAGGATCGTCAGCCACTGACAACGAAACAGCAGACGACACCTACTTTAGACATGAAGACTTCACCAACTACATCACTGTCAGTGTCATCATCGCCATCATATTCGTCAACCTCACCAAACACATCAGAGAATAGTAGATCGTCATCTGCGCAAACATTATCGCCGTACCAACACAGTGTACCACACATTCAGCCATACATGCCATTCCCATACCCATACATGTATCAGCCATACTATTACCGATAATGTTAACGATCAGCTTGTTGTCATATATTGTTCTTATATATTTATTAACAAAAGTGCCAAATAGTTGTAAATACCTTGACATTATTGTATGTTATTGCTGATGAGTAAACAGTGAAAAACATTGCCTTGTTTAAATTTTATTCTGGCAGAGAAATGTTTAGTTTCAATACAAAACCAAAGTCTACATATTTGTTCAATTATCTTCTTATTAGAAACTTTTACACCAATTAAATCGTTTTGTGCAGTGCCTGATCAAAAAAATCAAGCAATCGTTTGAAGTTAATCGCTTCTTGACTGGAAAAAATTTTCTTCATTTGGGAAATCCATACTTGATCAACACTGTGGAGTTTAAATCTTAATCTTCTTAATATAACGCAATACGCGCTTATCTCCCAGAGTGAATCACAGACCGATGACCTGTTGGATCGTGTACTTAGTCTATACTGTTTATCTTGTAATTTCCAGGCTGTCTCTAGCACACGCTTTGCTTTGCTTCCAACTGAACTATCCCCAAGCATTTTGAGAGTTCAAATATTTCAAACATCATCTTAATGAAATATGATTTTAGTAAAATGATTTGAAATTGTAGTATTTCCACAAAGTTGATTGGGAATCTCATTTTTATCAAAATGCTAGGAAGTCATAAAACATTACATGTGGTCGTGCGAAATGCAGAGTAAGTGAAAATACCGTTCCATAGATAGTATTAGTATATATATGAACCGGCCCATTTGTATGTCAGTATATTAGATCTTGCTTCCAACTACTATTTATATCTGATCATTTAAGTTTGACAGTATGTATGAAAAAATCAAGAGGCTCAGGAGGCTAAACCTGTATCGCTCACCTGGCATTTGGCAAAGAAGTTTCAGAGAAGATTTTTCAATGAATCAGCCAATCAGAAACACGATTTGTCTGACGGTCTTGCTTAATTTGTCCGATTGAGACGAAATAGGAAACTTTATAAAGGACTTTCCATTGATGCTCTTCATCAAATATGATACAATTCACCAATCAGTATCAGCCAATCAGAAACAAGAATTATCCATTTCCATTAGTTTCGGACCAGGGCAAAACGAGCAAACTTTATAAAGGTCCTACAACTGATGCTCCATATCAAATATTAATCCATTTGGCCAAGTGGTTTCAGAGGA
>JAULBM010049988.1:0-10556 GCA_032357055.1 Geukensia granosissima | reverse complement strand
ATCTTTCCCTTAGAAACCCTTGGCTCAGTAGCTTTCTAGTCAGCTTCAACCCTCTATCAATAAAATCTGATAGGAAGCACAAGCCCTTAACGCGCTTCAAGAAAGGTAATTAAACTATTCTAAAGGGATGATTTCAAAATACGTTTAAAGATTTTTTGGACCATTGTATTGACGTGTGGTGAAACCTCGACTGTAATTTCACGTTTCCCTGTCAAATAAAAAAAGCGTATCAGGGTGAGGGCGATTACTTTAAACACATTTTAAATCCGACAAGGATGATTGTTTTCTTACATTCTTTTAATACTGTTGAGCATAGCAAACTTATGGGGGCACACAACCTTCTTTGCGCATGAACATTTATTTTCACCGACTGCAAGGATATTTGTATTACTTAGACGATGCATGACCTGCCCCCCTTAATCAATGGTCGTACCATTTCACATATTAAAAACAAAAACAGTCTTGTGCAAATTGTCCGTATGCTCGAATGAAAACGCGTTGCCCCATTGCGTACATAAGGTCATTTAGATATGTAAAAGTGAAAAAAGTTGATTTGGTAAGAAATTGGTGATCCTGATTTTTGGAGATCTCAAACTAAAGAGACCTACCGTAATAACCTTGTAAAGGGATTTGTGAAGTGAGTATTGATATATTCGGTAATTTACAATTGTCTACATAGCTTTTGTAAAAGATAATGCTAAATGCTACATAAAATTCTTTATTTTAAAGATTTTAAATAATTTTTTGAAAACTTGCAACTAATAAAAACAATTTCGGTGGACCTTTTTCGCCTCGTATAATATAGAGTTCCAAATCTATTGTTCTATTTTAAGTAGCTATCGGCCTGTATGCCCTTTAACGATCATGCATACTTTTAAATTAAAAATGTACAGATATAATATTGATATGTCCCCATTATGTGAATAGATGATAAAAGCAATCCTAAATATGATTAGCAGTGACTGTTCTATATATTTACAATATAAATCAGGGCTTGTTCTGTGGCAATGGTTTTAAAATAAAATAAACAATTCAAAATATTATAATCAGATCTAGAATTTATAATTTCTCAACATGTCGTGACTGCTTGTTTTCTTGACAAGATTAAAAAAATAATATAGTTAGCAACAGCCACAGGAATTAGAATATCCCCAAAAATAGACAGTTACTTACACCAAACATATAGGTTTTAATAAGTGAAATACAAATCACTTTTAATTTTGTCAATAAAGTTACAGCCATTTGAAATTTCAGAAATTTAACGTACGTCAGTTTGCCAAATTTTCCACAAAATACAAAAAGTGGTTCCATTCCTTTAAATATATTTTGATTATAACGTTCAAGAGGTATTTTAGGTTCCTAACACAGTTCCTAACACAGTTCACCAATTTAATATCTGTACTCTTTTCCCCACTGAAATACAAAAGATTATTGGATTTCGATTTTTTTTCTAAACAAGAGGTTACCAGTGGTTTACAATTTTAACCATTTACTGTAACTTGGTTTTTTTTAATAATGTAATGCTGCCAGGGAACCTGGTTAGATATAACAAAATGAAGTTAATGTTAATAATGCATTTGTCAATAAATAAATATATATATAAGTAAATGATATTAGACATTAAAACATTAAATAATAAAATAAAATAATAGTAATATAATTTATTGACCTTGTTTCAGATTTGAATAATATTTAAATTAACTAAATTATTAGGAAGTTTATTTTAAAATTTTTTTTTCAAAATCAAATTGAAATAAATTTTTAAAAAATCATTACATATTTCATACAATGAAAAATACAAAACATCAATATTAATAAATTTACCCCCAAAAATATAGATGACATTTTTGTACTACATGTACTTAATGTAAATTAGCATCAAAATATGAATTTAATATCTGCAAATATTGATCAACTACTACGTCTTTTTTCATATAAGAAGTCAAGTTAAAAATTTATAAGTATTTACAGGTACTATCTTAAAAAAGCATCTGATGAAAAACATATAATGGCCAACTGATATAAAACAATTAGGACTAACTTCACCAATTTATTAAAATTATGTTATACAATACAAAAACTATACACATGTGTATTTATATATAGTTTTTTACATGTCAAACACAAAATATGAACTAAAATAAAAATGAATGGAGATTTGCTGGTGGACAGCAATCATAGCCACACTACTATTCTCTTAGTCCAAGATTCTTACAAGAGTAAATAGAAAAAAAGTGATTCTTAGGCAGCCAATTTTCATTCTTGCAAATAAGCGCATTAGTCCTTTATATAATTACCACTTTACGTGATATACCAAATATGTTTTATACTCAAATATCTAGTGTTTCAACTACATAAGAAATGGATCATTATTTCTGTTTTCAAATAAGATAAAAAAAAAAAGAAATACATTCTGTTTTCAAATAAGATAAAAAAAAGAAATACATGTAAAGCCTTGAACAAGGACAAATACACAAAACTAAATTCAGGTCAGAAAAACTATTCATTTTTAGACATTTTCAATGCTGATTATTCTGAAAGAGGCTTTTGAGCAGCTTATTTTTGAATTATTTTCAAAATTAGTGTTACTTCTCAGTAGTAGTAGGAATTTCATCAAAATGAAATTTTACATCATCCTCTGATGCCATAATCCAAAATACAGAATGTCATTTCTGAATCCTTCTTTTCCTTTTTTCTTCAACCAATGTATTGTCTTTTCTGTCAGCTCTTTTTCTTTCTTTTTCCTCAAATCTTCATTTCCTTCAAACGGGCATGGAATTTTACAGGAACCTCTAGTTTCCCTCCTACATTGAGTTATATACTGTTCTCGTGCATTGACATCTAAGGCATCTAACCATTCCTTTGTTTTGTTGTGTGAAAAAATAAGGCTTCTTTGCAGAGCGCACTCATATTTGGAAGATATTTCAGTAAAAAATCCAGCTGACCAAAGAAAAATTCTGGCAAATTATGCTTCATTGTACTTTTACTTTCATTTTATAAATTTTCAGCCTAAGTTGAATATCTTCCATCTGGAGGGTGGTCTGCACCTTGACTTTGCTGCAAAACTTACGTCGCAGAAAATCGCAACAGTTGCATAGTTAGCCCATCAATTTCAACAGGTTTTAACAGTTTTTTTGTAACTGTTTCTGCAACATTAACATCATCTGGAAAAGGAAGTAGCTGTTTTTAGTGTATCTGAACTGTCCTCTTTAGCCTTGAATAAAAAGTCACTTACAATTTCTAACGTGTCATTCATGTAAAAAATATGTGATTTTCTTTCAATGTGTCTCCATAAGGTCCTGTTAAAATTTTTGATACGATTCTAAGAGTTCGACTTCCAGGATTAGAAATATCATTTAAAACTGAGGTAAGAAATCTATTTGAGCATCCATGGACTGTTTCCAAAAAATGAGCTATGTTTTCCCTATGGTAATAAGTAATTTGTCACAGAAAAAAAAAGATATTAAAGCGGTTTTGGGTGAAACGCACAAACTGCATTGCTTTGTAGATACGTACAGAATGATCAGTAGACACCACTTTTCTCATATACACCTCTTCCAAGTTTATTGGCTGTCATTAACAGTCGTATTGTCCCAGACTCATTGCTCTTGAAAGCTGACTCAGTTTCTTCATCTACTGACATAGGTACAGTGGAAACTATAGTGTTTAAACTTTCAAATTTTAGCAATGCTTCGCAACAGAAATCCGCAACATTAATTTTTATAGGTGTAACGAACAAAAAACAATATTCATACGAGAAGCAACATTTTTCTCCTCATCGGATAAAATCTGCCAATCATTCATCATCTTACTTAAAATGTCAGTTCTGTATTCTGCAAGTAGTGTTTGAAGCTTCTTTTCTGTACATGCTCTATCCGACATAGTATTTTTAATATAGCAGAGTAATTTATGTCCTATATTTGTGTCATTTTCATTTTTTCCGAGCACAAATCATTAATGTCTTCTAAAATTTCTTTTAATGTATCCAAAACTGTCCCTAACTTTTGCACTGCATTTCTCTTAAGCCAATCAAATAACTGTTTGTTTTCTTCATCTGTTCCATCAAATACTTCGTAGGACTTACTATACTTGGACGTCTCAGACAAACAGTTTCTATCACTGAACATATATTACCAGATAAGTTTTGTAATGTCATCACACAATTTAATATATCATTTGTGAAAATATTTGCAGGTTCGTCAAATAACTCTAAAAGCTCGTTATCTTGTACGAGGTTTCGTAAATAATCATTCTCTTCTTTTAATTCTTTCTTATCTGCTTTTAATTTATTTATATCAGAATCTATGGTTGCCTCATCATCTGGCTACTTTGAAGTTTAACGTTTTTTAGCTATCAACTCAATTTGCAGATACGCAAAATTATTCTGTGCCTTTAACAGTTTTTTTCTCTATTTCTTTGTTTTTCGACTTTAACTCAAAATTATAAATTTTCAGTTGTCTAACCTTTCCCTCAGGTTATAAGATTTCTCACCAACTGCAATTTTCTTATGGGTAGAATGATTGTCTTTTTCTTTGTGTTTTAAAGACGAATTGATTTTTCTTGAAGAGACTTTTTTGCTTCCACAAATTATCAATTGTACATTTTTGTTGGTCTATTTTTCCCCTTACCTTCTTTTGATTTGTATTGGTTTATTATGCGGTAATTTTTTGCCTTCAAGGCTGGTATTGGAATTGTACTTAACTCTATTTTTGAAATGAAGGACAATATAGACGCTACCTTTTCTACAAGAGATGTTTTTTTTTTTTTTGTTTACAAAAAAATGAAGAGTTCATTGACAAATCCAATTGTTATATCATTTCTTTGAATGAAAGGTAAATGTTCAGACGATAACAAATTTTTATTGGTCATTCCAAATTTCCTAATATACATTTTAAAATAATTTTCAGTTCAACAATACTATACTTATTTCTGCTTGTTATAATATCTCAGAGAATTCCATCCTAGTTTTAAGTTTTGCTAATTTTCTGGCAAATCTTACTTTAAGCTTACAATTTTCTTAATCCCATGTATTTCATAAGCACCTTAAGTGCATTAATTTCAGTCTGGTATTTCTTAAGGTTCAGGATTCCCCTTCAAATAATTAACAAATAGTTTTTCAGTGTTGTTTGTTCTTTGTTTGTCTTTCGTTTCATTTTGTTGGCCATGGTCTTGTCTGTTTTCCGACTTGATTTTCGACATGTTTCACTGATATTTGTTTCGCTGATATTATCAATAGCAGTGAGGAATTATACTTCGACAATACTCCGTTCGAGGTATCCGTCCCGTGAGGAGAGCAAGGAAGCTGAAAAAAACAAAACAAGGTATATACAATGTATAGAAATGCTAAGTAGCATTTTTATACGACCGCAAAAAGTTTGTAAAGTGTAGAATTTACTTCTGTCTGTATACCAACAAAATTTTAGCATATCTTATTTACCGCCATCAATTTCACATTTGCTAAACACATGACAATTAAATTACCTATCCTTATAGGCCATATGAGCTTTTTCATGACTTTGTAATGTTAATTTTATCTCATAAACCATATTCATCCAGATAGGTACAAAACTTTGTCAAACATCAATGAATATTTCAAATGCAGGACTGACATTAATCCATACAAATATGCTTATATGAATTTTTTTAAAGGTTTACAGGAATTCGAAGATATCAAAGGGGCAGACAGAAATCTTTTTAGTCGGAAGACAGAAAAAACCTTGGCCAATAAAATGAAACGAATGACAAACTTAGAACACACAACACTAAACTTAAAACTAAAGCTGGATTAAAGGGAACACTACAAAAAACCAGGGTGGTTCAGGTGCACCGAAGGGTAAGCAACTCCTGCTCCACTAGAAGCACCCGTCGTTTTATTCAGTGGACAAAACCGGTGTATTGTCAAAATCAAATATTAGTCACAACCGGTATAGGAACGGATTTGTATTCACGACAGTGGGAAGATATCCATTGTTCTTATATCTTTGATCTCAACCTTTTGAAAACTTTTATTCAAAGTAAAAGCAAAGTCTTCCAAATTGAAGAAACACTGAATTTATTGATGTTGTACAAGTTTAAACTGTCCAAAGTACACACGTTTTTGAAACTCGATCTAACTGGCAACAATGAAATGAAATTCAAATAACTTTAAACGCCAATCAGTTTTATCATTCATACATTTCTGTTTTAGGTATTTCCAGGCTTTCTTTTCAATTTCAGTCAAGTGTCTGGATGCAACCTTTTTGGTTCGTCTATCATTCCTATAAACTTTGACTGTTCGTACCATAAGCTATTCGGATTTAGACCCGGCCAGAAAAATCTGTTATCAATTATTCGATACATTACTTTAACTTAACACTGATGAAATCGACATCTTAAACAATACCCGGGGAAAAGGGGCCATCATAGGTAGGTAAAAAGACACCATTTTCCAATTAGAGATTCATCAATGGTTTCCACAGAATAAATAATGTTGGATTCCTCCGATTACTCTAATTTTGTTTTTTCTCCGCACAATAAAGTAATAATTGGTGTACATTTATTCCAAAACCCTTACAAAGATTTGGCTTCTTGCAAAAGCAACTGATCGATGATATATCGGGAACAAACTGATCCACTCGCTGAATTGACCACCTGTAAAATACAGAAACAAAATATCTCATTTTTGAAGACCAGTATTTGCGCAAAATGTTTAATGTCTTTATAAAATCAAATGGAAATTAAATAACATCATTTATTAATCATTGGAGACCGTAAGGGGAAAGACGGGAACATAAGGCGCCATTCCACTGCGTTACTTGTATTTCAACAGTCATACTTGCATGAAAAAAATTGCTTACAAAGTTTAAGGACTCCACTTGTGACATAATGTTTTGAGATAATATTATATTTCGACCTACAAAAATTTTATTCTAAATAATGGCAAATGATTCATTTTTGTCTAAGGAAAAAAGACAGAAACCATCAACGTTGAGTTTTGAAAATTTTTTATAAAAGTGCAAAAATAGAAGGATTTAAGATGTTAGACGAGATTTGGCCATGTAGTTGGATAACAACCCAGCTGCACTGCAACACAAGTTTGTCACAAAAGCTACATTATTAATATATGCAACCGTGCTTCCTTATCAGTGGAAAATTGACTGTGTACAGAATGTTTTCTTAAAATATTAAATATATGTACATGTAGCAACTCTTTTTTAAGTTGACAATGCTATATTTTCAAGTTTTACCTCAATCCATTTTATGACGTCAAGACATCATAGACACGGAAAGTCAGGGAAAAATGCGAATTTCGTCACCAACTTCTTTTTTTAATGCCTCCGCAAACGTGACCCAAAGAAGGCAAAATTGCTCAGAACACTTTTCATAACGAGGAATCATATTCAACAGACAATATCGTACTCACATTGGCGGAGACCCTCAAAAATTGAAAACAAGTCGCTGAAAAATTGTTTTCTCAACCTCCACACAAGGAAACAAGCTAGCAAGCTCGTCGATGTTTCCTTGCCATTCAAGCTTTTCATTTACTGCGGAGTACTATTGTGACGTCATTTTTGTGGGAAATGTGAACTATTTTTGGTCCCGAAATGACGCAATTTAAAGGCTGCAACTTCAAAAAGTTAAGTTATGTTTCTTAAGCATCAATTGTCGATCAAAATACGAAGATATATCAATTTCTATTTTTGGGTTCTTAAAATTGAAAAATAATATATTATAAATACTCTTCCGCGTGCGGACGAGATTCTTGTCATTGTGAAAAGGCTGAATGCAGGGTAATTATCCACGGAGTCTAAAAGCGGAGCGGATATGACTCTGAAACGGAGGATGCGTGTATATATCACATGTCAAATAAAATAAAGTGTAGATAAATAGTTGCCAGGAACAGAATTGGAAGTGTGATGCCTTACATTCCAGCAAAATCATGTGATCTGGGAGTCGAAAATTTAAAAATGTTGACGGAATAGAAATGATTTGAAACAACCGTATTCTTTCATCTTCTAATAAATTTCTAGTATGAGATGCCAAACTTGACATGTCTAGGTACTTACCATTCGAAATAAATTTATTCAGTTTGGCTAACGCATTGCAACGGTCTTCGTCTGTTGGTATGTTTGATTTGTCTAAGTCTTCCTTCAAAACTGCCATACCATATTTGAATATCTCGCCCATCTGATAGATCTTTTTCCTGCCATTAGCATCAGTGTATAACGTCGTGTAAGATTCCATGAGATCTCGGACCATAACAGACTCGGACCATAACAGACTCGGACTATTCCAGAATCGGACCACACAAACTCGGACTATAACAGACTCGGACTATATTTTGTATTAACATGTGACCATTTCATATATAATATTTTAATATGTTTTGATAATGTATATTTTTGTTCTGTTTGTGTACATAAATCATGTACATTAGAAAAATCATTTAAATTTATAAAAATGATTTTATTGAAGGTCGCTCCTCCTGGTTATTAAATTATATATTAATAACAAGAAAATTAAACAGCTGTCTCGACTTCGATACAAGTACTGTTTTTGTTTGTTTGTACTTTGTCTTAATGTAAAACAATTAAAACCTAATTAAAAAGTAATAACTTTGTATATGTAATTAATAAAGAGTTACCTTGCTCAAAATCCACCACAAAACCCTGAACCTGTGGAACACCGCTGAGTACATCTTTCAGTCTCTGGAATACCTGTAATATAAGATAATCTTTAGTTTAAATTGAAAATATTCCTCATTTTTTCAAATTCAAATTCCAAAATACATGCAAGCAATAGGTACATTTTTTATTATACTACTGTGTTCATCACCTATCATCATGGTTTGTTAATTTTACGTTCTGAAGTCTATTGTTTTAATTTCTATAATCTGATAAATCACATTTTTTTTATCTTCTTTGATTAATAATTAATTAAATCTTATGTAAAATTTACTTTCAAATAACCAAATCATTAAAATATTCATAATTTAAGTAAACTTTGAAAACAAATTAATCAATTCAATACATTATACACTTCATTTAGTTATTGACTTTGATTATACATTTATTTTCAATAAATAAGTGACTAATAATTAACTGATAAACATTCTTTATTAGTGAAAAACAATAATAGTCCGAGTCTGTTATAGTCCGAGTTTGTTATAGTCCGAGTCCGTTATGGTCCGACTCCGTTATGGTCCGAGTTCTCCAGTAACCACTGTACATGTATTTATTTGTATTGGCAATCTCAATAATCATTAAACTGACTCTATAACTCATCAAACAATTTTTCAGAGATAAGTCTCTATCCAGATTACATCTGCACCAGGTTAACAGGCTGAGTACTACACATGTGGCCTGAATTAAGAAAGTAAACAAATGCATGTTTGACTGCCATTGACTGATTCTGAAATTACAAGATTTCTACTGTTCTACTGCAAACAACATTGATTCTTTGAAATAACACTTACCAGTTTCACAAAGATTGATGAAATATCATTACTTAAAATCTGCTCAATCCAATTTTGGATGAGATATACAAAACAGAGTTTACATGCTGTCTATAGAAACCTGGCCAAAATGACGTGGAAGTCCCCGAGTTTGTTATTGTGTTCCGCACAGAATATTTCTGCATAAAATAGGATGATTAATAATAAAAAGTTGCTATGAAAAATTCAAATGTAGATATTTTTGAAAAAGGGTAGTTGTCATTATTAATAATATTATCTGTAATTGGATTTTTAGTCTTTTAGTATTAAATATTGACGAACGAAGAACAAAGCACTAACAGTACTGATGGAAAAGGACAACATCAACAACAAATTATTCTTTATTGCAAATTTGGTCCAAAAAGGGAAAAAAGAAATACAGTATGTGGCCAGATATATTGCACCACATCAAATTTGTCCTATAAATATCCTATAAAATCAGATTTTTTTCAAAAAATGAAATACAAAGCCATTTTTCTAAATTTTGTCTGATTATCATAAATTTGCACTGTTAAACAGAAATTTTTCAGTTCTACTATATATTCTGATAAAATTTTCTAACTTTCCACTTTCTAAAATTCATGAGTTAAACACTTAATTTTAATGTCAAAATTTTTACTTAAATATATTGGGAAAAGTGATGTTAAAAATTCAAATTTCTTTTTAACTCATGAATTCTTAAAAAAAGAAGAAAAGAAAATTTTGTCCAAATAAACAATTAAACTGCTGAAAATTCTCTGTTCATTGGTGAAAATTTCATAAAAATCGGATAAGATTTGACTTCGTACTAATTTTTAAACAGAGGAGCTTCGCAAGCGCAACATGATACGACCGCAGCACGTTGAAATGACACAGTGATATGACTGGAATAAAGATAATTCCTCAAATCTGGTGTCACTTTGTTATTCCCATGCCCCACTACTTTGACCCCTTTTAACTCAAAAACGACAAGAAAGAGAAAATATGTTGACATACACCTGAAAGCTCTCATTGAAAGGAATCAAATGCAAAAAAACCCCATCAAAATCGGATGAAAAATAAAAATTACTAATCTCCTGCAAAATCACATTTTTAACCCTTTGAC
>JAULBM010049977.1:0-10556 GCA_032357055.1 Geukensia granosissima | reverse complement strand
AACGATGATAAAGTAGTTATCGGAATTTTGAACGCTGAGATATTTTAAAAAATATCATCCCCGCTTGCCAGAATATGAATCTATGGGCTCGATTGCTACGCTTTCCTGCAGCAAAGATTCATATTCTGGCTCACAGGATGATATTTTACTATATCTAGCTGTCAAAATCCCGAAAACATATACATATCTAATAATAAATTTACAAATGTTGAACTAAATCTGGGCTTGTAAATGGTGGAAAGACATATCCCAATGAAACTCTTAATTCGACAGGTGGTACATACTTCCAGGAGAGGAAGCTTCATGATGATACATACAGGTAGAAACCATTCAAAACTATATATAATTACAGTAATAATTCTTATGTTGTCAAAAATATAATCATTGAAATTGAATAATTACTATTGTAGTTTGATCACATATTTTTAGTATGAAGAGCAACCCTTCTTAAAAAATATGCTATGATAAATCTTTGTCTTTCCAATGACTTAAGGATCTCCTAGAGTTGATAAGTATCTACTAAAAATGATCAGTAAGGTTCTCCTAGAGTCAGTGGTAGGTAAAGTGTTGACTTTTTTGTTTGTAGAAAAATTTCTCTAACTAAATAAAGAGAAAGGATGACATCAACTGGATAAAAGGTTCCTGGCTTGGGACAGGCACATTTAATATATGGCAGGCTTTAACATATTTATGAGTACTCAACCTTCCCCTTGACAGGCAGAGTGGTGTGACAAAACAACATGAAAACCAACTTTAAAAACCAACTCTATAAGATTTAACATAGTTGATAACAAACCTGGTTCTCTTAAGCTAGAACATCAATCAAAAGATGTCCAATTGGATTTTAGTGTAAAAATAGCATTAATAGCCAAAGAAAACAAGGTATTGTACAAGTCCCTAAAATAAAAATCATGGAATGCATGTAGGACATTTTAAATTAGTTTTGATGTAAATTATAGAGCCAAGAGTCAATGTTGATATCAAAAAATACAATATTCAAATATCTTAAAATAATGTTGTAAAGATAACCTTTATGTATAAGTTTATTGAATCAACTGGCAAGTTGTGTTTAAATTTACAAGTTTTTTTTATCACATATCAAAAAAGTTTTGAGTGTGATTTTCTTTTTTTTTAGCAATTTTCTGCAGGTGCAACCAAACTTCTATCAAAATTAAGGCTTTATATTGATGATATAATTTGGTAAATGTTTTAAACTGAACAAAAACTTCAAAAACTGAAGTTGAAGTTTCTGCTGTAGAAAGAAAATTTGAAAATCTATCGTCTTGAGAAGGGGTATTGAATGCAGGGAATATTGAAATCCAATGGTGAAAAAAGGTTGTTTTTTCATTACAAATAACAAAAAAATAATTTTCTTCTTCATTTGATAGAAATATTCCTGGAATCAATTAGTACATTTCATAAGAAATTTTGTACATCACAATGAAACTATTTTAACAGCAATTGTTCATAGTAATTTGGGACCGATAAAAAATCAATAGCCAGAAAATATTCGAACATTTAGGCTCAGATGGTAAAAAATATAAGAATTATGTATTAAAAATGACAAGAATAGAAGAAAGAGTAAAATCCCTTTGTATAAAAAATACATTAAAAAAGTAAAAGTTATAAATTCCATAAGAATATCTATTTTTACTTTTGTTAAAGAAAAAAAACCTGATTAATTATTGAAATCTTGTAACTAAATGTAAACATAATAACAAAATGAAACAAACAAAAATATAAGAAAACAGCAGAAAATTAACAGCAGTCATGATTCAACTTAATACTGATATTCTGGATAAGTATACCAAGAAAACTTCATTACATGTACAAATATAAAAAGTTCAAAAACAAGAATGTCAAAAAATGAAAGGCCATTCAACTTATGATTAACTGATAACAAAAATACATATAATTAACTTCTTGTCCTTTTTTCTAATTATATGATATTTACACCCCTTTTTCCCATGATTGTAATTATTTTTGTTGTGTAATTTCACAGTAGTCTAAAAACATTTACAGATATGTTATAACAATAACAGAACATGTCAAAACTGATGACTAATGACCCCAAATAAATTACAGAATATGTCACTTAAAAAAATGACAAAACAGTAACAGAAAAAATAACACACAGTGGATCTCAGTGATGAATTCAGTGCATCACCTGTAATATTAGATCACTGATCTGCCCCAGGACCCCCAAAACATTTTTCAAGAGAGTTTACAATTATAATCCATTTGTTGTTTGAAAATCTCAACTTACATAAAACCTCATGTCACCTATGAGATAAAAGATGTTTTGGAATGACTACTAAAACATGATGAATCTTTTTTTGGACAAATATATCTTAGGATTCGCTGCAACCATTTGGTATACTGTCAGATAAAAGTTGTGATAAGGCAGATGGTTGTAATGTGGACTATAATGAACCACTATATTGAAGCAGGATTAACAACAACCCTTTCGTCTGCCCTCAGATAAAAGTTGTGAAGACTCTGAGTGACTGTCATAATGAGATGAATCATCTTCTAAACTAACACTGGATCTGGAATCTGATGCCTGCTCCTCTTGTTTATCTAAAATGTCTGTACATACATCCAGAAATGCCTGAAATATCAAAAATTTATACCGGAACCTTTATATAGAATAAAAAAAGGTTTGAAAGATTAAAATTACTATCAGTATATACCAGGCAGAGTGATCAGTGATATAAGTGGTAATTTCAGTGAAAACCTTCCAAAAGTTTGTTGTTCTTTTCATTTCCAATGACACACAAGCAAAACAACATCAGATTACCAGAAGACACTTCCAATATTATAAGGTGTCAATGTTTGTACTTGACAATGTTCTGCATTGTTGTACCGTTTTTACTATACAACATATACCTTAGATGTTATTATTCTGGGGATGGAAAAGATTTTGATCAAACAAAATTAATTACCACAACATATGTTGCATGCACCTGTCTTTAGTCATTATGCATGCCTTTTAGACAATCTAATTTTTATTATTCTTTTTTTAATTATTATATGTATTGACATTTTTTATTTAAGCTGTCATTTTATATGTTCTCGTTTTGGTGAAGGAAATTTAGATCATAAGGAATGGGACTCCACCCTTTCTGAAGACCTACGGTAGTGGAGACCTCTAGATCTGATCTTTCAGTATAGTCTTGTTCAAATGTAGTGTGGCCTACTGGACATTAACAGCATATCTTTACTGTTTCATAATAATTATAGAACTCTTGTGGGTTATCATCCTCCATTAGGCAAAGTTACTTATAACTTAAAAATCCTCATCCCCACCTCTCACATCAAATGGAGAGGGATTATTTTCCAGGAATGAAATTTTTCAAAAAGCACAATGATTTTTGGTGTTATTTATGGGGTCGCTGACACTGTACAATGCATTCTAAGTGAACAGAAGTTGAATTTCTGAACTGGTTCATTGGTGTAAATGTTAAATGGTTTGAAAAAAGCATTCTTTTCATAAAGCACTAAGACTTTTTGTCAATGCAAATCATTCAGTGATGTTTGTTACTTGCCTACATATAACTGTTGGAAGTGGGTTGGAAAACATTGTAATGATGCACAGAAGAGGTAAATCTTGTTTTAATAATTACAGAGAAAATGAAAAAACCAGTCTCTAAGACAATATTGTGTCATTAGCATGTCTGAAGACAGATTTTTGTCTCGAAACATTCCAAGTTTCATTTGCTTAATTATCTATACATCTTGTTTATAATTTAAGGGGAGACAACTTCTTACCTGTTCCAGATTGTCGCTATTCTTTGCACTTGTCTCACAAAACATGATTTTATTATCTCTGGCATACTGAAATAACCAGGAAAACATTTAAAATATAATTTCAGACATTTCTGGTTATATAGAATTTTTCAAACCATAACAAAATGAACATGCAAGATATCAGACATGGCTTCAGTTTCATAAGTTTTCCTCTAATATACAAAAACTTGTCATTTGATTGGTCATTTTTTTATTTAAGTAGAAAATTGAGGAAATCCTCAAACAGAGATGTTTTATGGGACTGAAGCATGGTCTTTTCACTCTTCTCAGCTTTTTTCTTACTCGAAAAACTTTAAGAAATAGCGACTAATTTATGACCTAGAGGTGACCATGGGTAAAAATATCTTTCTGAGTTAGGTCCAGAACAGCTCTTTTTTTAACTTTCATGCCAAGAGAAACCGTTTTCTTATCATTTCTACTCATACCTTTTTTCAACCGAAAATTACTGAAACTACTGCTGAAACTCACTTTACGATCATGTGATGTTTTGTTATTTTAAAAATGGCAGTTAGTGTTAACATAGTTTTCTTGTGTTGATATATGAAAGAAAATACCAATTTCTGATAGCATAACATGGATTCAAGTTGAAAGCTGAGATATATTTCAAGTATTGCATAAAATCTTTCTATTCTTCAGACATAGTCAAAAATGGAGTCGAATTGACAATCTAACAACTTGGGAAAAACTTCGTATAGGGGTACATTATATGCACCCATAACCCTTTTAAATGTTTTTAGAGTAAAAAAGTGTGTTTAATCTACAGCTGATTACAGTAAATCTCACTTGTGTAGCTTCTCTGGCTGTAACCTGTCGTCTGTCATCTCGATCACATTTATTGCCCAGTAACATTACACTGATATCTTCTTTACAGAACTACAACACAAACAAATTCTCTGTCATATTTATTGCCCAGTTACATTACACTAACATCTTCTTTACAGAACTACAACACAAACAAATTCTCTGTCATATTTATTGCCCAGTAACATTACACTAACATCTTCTTTACAGAACTATGACACAAACAAATTCTCTGTCATATTTATTGCCCAGTAACCTTAGGCTCATATCTTCTTTACAGAACTACAACACAAACAAATTCTCTGTCATATTTATTGCCCAGAAACATTACACCAACGTCTTCTTTATAAAAGAACTACAACACAAACCAATTCTCTGTCATATTTATTGCCCAGTAACCTTACGCTAATATCTTCTTTACAGAACTACAACACAAACAAATTCTCTGTCATATTTATTGCCCAGAAACATTACACCGACATCTTCTTTATAAAAGACCTACACCACAAACCAATTCTCTGTCCTATTTCTTGCCCAGAAACATTACACTAACAACTTCTTTACAGAACTACAACACAAACAAATTCTTTGTCATATTTATTGCCCAGTAACATTACACTAACATCTTCTTTACAGAACTACAACACAAACAAATTCTCTGCCATATTCATTTCCCAGTTACCTTTCCTCTTTATAGAACTAAAAGATTAAAGTATGTTTCATTGTGTTGATTCTATCACTTTTAATTAAATTTTGAAAAATCTCTTGGAGGAATCTTCATAATTCTTATAAAAAGCAACAAAGAAAAAGTTCCAGTAACTTTTGTATATTTCAATATTTTTATACATATTCTTAGTCTTCCTCCACTCATACTAGAAATTGGAAAATTTTGTTGTTTTTGCTTGCAGGATTTGTGATTTTTAGAACATATTGCCCAGTAACATTACACCGACATCTTCTTTACAGAACTACAACACAAACAAATTATCTGTCATATTTAATGCCCAGTAACATTACACCCACATCTTCTTTACAGAACTACGAAACAAGCAAATTCTCGGTCATATTCATTTCCCAGTAACCTTTCCTCCAGGATTTGTGATTTTTAGAACATGTAAAATATTTTGATAGATTTTATATCTATTGAGATATGTTAATGTGTAATGTCAGATAAAAAAGGCTTTGCTGTACCAGAAATGCATGAATTTAGACATCATCAGAATTTTTTCACAACAATCAGCAAAATGAGCACAGGACAAACAACAACACCTGTGATACTTCCTACACCAAATTCTATTGCTGATAAGATAGTTAAATCTCTTTCTAAATTATTTTTTCAGATTTAATTATTGCTTGACACTCTATCACAAAAACCACAAAGTGAAACATGATATTCTCATTGACTGCAATGCTAATTTCGCTACTAAGTAGCGGTTGATAAGGGCATGTGTGTATGAGGGTTGAGGAAATAATAATCAAAACATGAGAGACTCAGTTCACTAAAATGTACTATATTACATGTATAATATACAGCATTTAACTGCTATCAAAAAGCAAAAAATCTTCATACAAAGAACATTTTACTGGGTCTCCTTTGGATCCCTAATATACATGTATATTTAGCAGAATGAATATGGAATATATGCCCGAAAAATACCTTCCACATCTTACATTAGTTTATAACAAATATTACAAAACCAAATTTAACTGCATTTTAAGCGCTTTTCTGGATTGACCTTCATCAGAAACTCTTAGGATACCTTTGTGGAAGTATAAAGTTGGCAGATAGACAAACATGAAATAAAACATTTATAGCCTGACTTGGCATAGAATGCATACTGTGTCCACTAGGGCCCTTTTATTAGGCTTTCATAAAATTTTAAATTTATACTGCATGTTTCAATCTGCTTGAAAAAACATCATTCTCTCAGTGGTTGGTAAAAATATACCAGAACATCGAAGATAAAACAGGCTGCACAAAACATCTCAAGTTGATTTATTTTTCAAATCCAAAATTGACCAATCACATTTTTGTCTGATTTCCCCCCCAAAAAATGACTATTTATAGCTATTTATATATATTAAGTTTTGACTGCACAGTAATAAGTGTGGCTAACCTTGTTGATTTGCCAAGAAATGGAAATGAAACACTTACCTGTCTAACGTAGGATAACCACTTTGGTATTGCTTCATAAGATGTTCGACTGCATATATCATACACTAGCAAGACCCCCTGCAATAAATACAGACTTTAATACCACAGTTTCTTCAGTGGTCAAACTTTATGCTTAATATATAAACCTCCAAAAGTCACATCAAAACAACTGTACTTCTGATGTTGATTATTAAACATGTGGTTTAAATTTACAAATATTTCTCATCCAATAATTAGCCATACCAAGGACAGAAAATTTATATATATTTCTAGTATATATTACAACATTATTTCCATGAATAAAGCCAGCAAGCGCCATATTCAGAGAGGGTAAAAAAGATGGAAAATTTTAGAATATAAAAACATAGAGAAAATGTGTTCATGGTACACGGATGCTCCATTTCCGTCAAACAGGAAGTAGATAATTATGACAGACCTGAAAAGGGAAGACACAGTACAACTCACCTTGATAATGTGTCAGACCAATTATCAAGCAGAGAAATCTTTGACAAATATTGTCGGACATATGGATGTACCTTATGTAATTACCCTCTCTGAAACCAGAATCTATATTTAAATAAAACAATCAATCTATAAAATGCCTAATTTTTCAATATCAATATAAACTAGCATTTAGTGTCCCCTGCCAATCATATATACAATATAAACATATATACATGTATTGTATCAGTACAATTTTGTGAACTTTATAAAATAGAAGTATCCTTATAAAATAATAAAACAGAGCCCCTCCCTTGTTTACATTGTTTATAGTAATTCTATACCTGTGCACGTCTGTAGAACTGCTTTGTGATGGATTCAAATCTTTCCTGGCCAGCTGTATCCCTACAATTACACAACTATACATGTACATAACAGAAACACATCAATGTATCCCTACAATTACACAACTATACATGTACATAACAGAAACACATCAATGCTGTAGTAAAAGAAAACTTGGTTTACTTTTTCAGTTGCTTCTGGATTTTAAACTAGCAAGCAGAATCTGCAAGTACATTGTACACTTCAAGGTCTGTACTTTTGTTATATCATGTACTACTTGTTACTGTATTTGTTTCCTGCATAGATCTCATGTGTAAAATCCATTTCAACTGATTTTCATTATATGTTTTTTTATTGTAATTTTGTCATCACTTTTCCACTTTAGGCGGAGAGTTGAGCAAATAGTTAGACCCTACAACATACATTATGTGCCTGTCCCAAGCCAATCATACCATACATCCCATTTTCAGATACATGTATATACTTTAACAGCTTTGTTCCACTTTTTTAAATTAATATCATCAAAGCTTGATTACTTCCTTCCTTTAATGTCTTTTCTGGAAGACTGAATACTTTTTGTAAGAAAAGTCATCTTTTGAAGAGTTAATTCCATCACAAAACCAAACCTGAGGTGCTCTGAAGCACAACTTATTGTATATTATTTTATTTTCTAATAAAAAATAGAATTACTCATAGCAGCCATGTCTGACATCTGACAAAGAAAAAAAAATAAAATACTGGTACATGTATATGATGGCATAGATATGTGTATTCTTACAGCATGAAAATAGCTTCTTTTGGACCCTTTGTCAGTTTGTTTTATGTAAAATCTGAGGTGCTTCCCAAGTGAGCAGGATATTACCACAGCATGTTGACATGTAAAAGGTAAGCAAATGAACATTGGATGTACAACACTTACCAGATC
Source organism: Geukensia granosissima (assembly GCA_032357055.1). Lineage (NCBI taxonomy): Eukaryota > Metazoa > Mollusca > Bivalvia > Mytilida > Mytilidae > Geukensia > Geukensia granosissima. Next base: position 2,079 of record JAULBM010049977.1, on the reverse strand, counting down.
TGGACTTTAACTTTCCAATCATCAAATTACTTTGTTTACCAGATCATCAATGTACAATACTTACCAGATTTGGACTTCAACTTTCCTATCATGAATGTATGATACTTACCAGATCTGGACTTCAACTTTCCCATCATCGATATACAATACTTACCAGATTTGGACTTCAACTTTCCTATCATCAATGTACAATACTTACCAGATCTGGACTTCAACTTTCCAATCATTGATATACAATACATACCAAATTTGGACTTCAACTTTCCTTTCATCAATGTACAATACTTACCAGATCTGGACTTTAACTTTCCTATCATCAATGTACAATACTTACCAGATTTGGACTTTAACTGTCCTATCATCAATGAACAATACTTACCAGATTTGGACTTTAACCTTCCTATCATCAATTTACAACTCTTACCAGATCTGGACTTTACCTTTCAAATCATCAGTGTACTATGATTACCAGATCTGAACTTTAACTTTCCTATCATCAATGTACAATACTTACCAGATCTGGACTTTAACTGTCCTATCATCAATGTACAATACTTACCAGATCTGGACTTTAATTGTCTTATCATCTCTGTACAACACTTACCAGAACTGGACTTTAACTTTCCTATAATCAATGTACAATACTTACCAGATCTGGACTTTAACTGTCCTGTCATAGATGTACAATACTTACCAGATCTGGACTTTAGCTGTCCTATACTTGATGTACAATACTTACCAGATCTGGACTTTAACTGTCCTGTCATCAATCTGTAATGTTTTCATCTTAAAATCAATCCCTACAACAATAACAACACATTACATTGTACTTATAACATGAATGAATGAAAAATATTAAATGTGTGGGCAACATACTTGTTTTTGAAACATTTTAAATGAGCAGCAGTCCCCATGGTCAGAGGTACTTAGTGCAAACATCTTCACTTTCTGTTGTGGAAACATTTTAAGTTAGAAATATATTATCAGTTTGAATGATGAAGAGATAAATAATTGATTTCAAGAAAGCAATAACTGTTTGCAGGTTTTGAACTACCAAAGTGAGTAAAATCTTTCAATATCCAAGCTAAAACTTGATGCATAGTGGCATATTATTCTTTTTTTTTATTTCAGCATTCTTCAGTGATTGAGATCTGCCATTAAAGGTACTAATTTTTATTTCAGCAGTCTTCAATGACTGAGATCTGCCATTAAAGGTATTAATTTTTATTTCAGCATTCTTCAGTGATTCAGATCTGCCATTAAAGGTATTTAAATTCTCAGTTACAGAGTAAGACTTCCTTCATTGCTATGTACATATCCAGCTTCAGGCAAAATTTTTATATAGTAATATTCAAATTAATTGACCAGGAGCTATTAGATAATCATTACTGTAGTTAAAAAATGATATCATCATTATGGTAATAAAATGCAGACCATAGAGCAGTTATCTTATCACTGACAAGCAATAAAGTGTATGAATACATTTACTTGTAAAACTGAAATCTCATTAAAATAAATCAAGTGTAAATGGAGGGAAAACTGTCTTTTGTCTATTAAAATGGACAAATTACGGGTATTATACATACTTTAGTTTTATCTATTCACAAATCCCAACTGTTTTATTTAGTTGACTTCATTAATAAATTTCATATTTGAAAATGAGTATTTTAAAGGCACTCTTTATTCCTTTAAACAATTTAACTTTCAAGTTCTGTTGCTTCTGTTGAGGATTCACAATTAATTGGCAGTAATTTCTACTACTACTACTACTGTTGAGGATTTACAATTAATTGGCAGTAATTTCTACTACTTCTACTATGAGCTGCCTTGCAATCAAGTACCAGAATTGATTCCACTTCTGGTTTAGATGCTGGTCAGAGGCCTCTCTAACCAGGTGACTCCACCAGTAGAGCATAACAGGTTCTATGCTCCTATGGTAGTTGTTTTTTCATTATTTATATAGGCAACTGTTTGGCATTCAAATTTTGCATTTTTTTAAAATTCAACAGAGGTGCTTCGCAAGCGCAGCATGATACGACCGCAGCACATTGAAATGTGAAAGGTGAACAAAAGACACTT
>JAULBM010049966.1:0-10556 GCA_032357055.1 Geukensia granosissima | reverse complement strand
ATGGCCAACAAAATGAAACGAAAGACAAACATAGAACACACAACATTACACTGAAAACTAAAGCTGGAGTAACACGATCCCTTCAAAAACCAGGGTGAGTTCAGGTGCCCCGGAAGCGTAAGCAGCTCCTGCTTATTAAAGCACATTTTATAGACTGCTTGATATAGGCATGGGCGTTGGCAATTTATTTGGCAAACCAACATACCCCGACGACACTTTTCAAAAAAGAAATCATTGACAATCAGCCAGTTTTTTTTTTCTTTATTTGGAATTCCAATCAATTCAAACAAGAAGAATACGATCTTACTTCAATTTAATGGATTCCACAGTTACACAAGTGTCCTTGAAAGCAACGTTACATTGCAGGGTCTGCCAATTGCTCCACAATACCTCTTTCCAAGTCATTGACAGTAAATTTATCAACAGAAAAAACAGGTTCCAGAGTTACTGTGAAACAAGCCATTCTTGAAGTAGTATCAATTAAATGTTGATTCTAAAAAAAAATCCCGAAGATCTTTTAGAATGCCACAAATATAGGTTCATTTCATCTTACAATAGCATAAAAAATTGATTTTTCCACCCTTTATAACACTATTCCCCAATCAATACTCAAAGAAATGGTTCCAGGGAGTGACAAACCTTAGATTCTTATTGACCACTCTGATTCTAAATTCTCTGAAGATGACATTTGCAGAATGCTTGATTCCTTCATTGACAACATTTTGTTATGTTTGGGGGATGTATGTTTCAACAGACTGTCGGCATTCCTATAGGAACCAACGCTTCGTGCAGGCCACGGTCTTATCTGTCTGATTTAACGATTTCTGTCTACCCCGTTGGTATCTTCGAATTCTTTTTATTTGCAACCATACGGGATATTTATGTCGATTTACATTTTTACACATGGTTTATTGCTACATCTAAAGGCAGTTAAAAGTGTAGATCTTTACCAGAATTATAAATATAGTTTTTCGTTCAGGGGCAATATTGCATTCTGATTGACCAATCTTTAAAAAAGTAGTTTTGATAATGGATTTTTTTGCATATTATAAATACTCATCGAATGATTCTCCACCAAAAAATATTTTTGATTGCTTTCGGAATTCTAGTATATGGCCGACAAAAATTGAATCCAATGGAAATAAGGTCAAATGATATTATGTAAGAAACCGTTTTTGATATTAAACATTTTGCATATTAAAAATGTTCGACAATTTGACTTTCAAGGGCCATTGGATTTGTGTCTTATTCGAATGTTTTTATCCCGCAGAGCGTGTTCGAATCTTATTCTTATGCAATTTAAACCAGACAGTTTTATAAACCAAATTATTTTTGCAGCAGACAAATGTCGTTCCTCACTATTTTTTTTCAAAATCAAGACTGGAAAAAGACATTCCACCCAACCAAAAAAATCGAATGCTCAACATAAAAATATAAAACTATTTCGATTTTTGTGGAAATATGGGATGTACGGGGTTGCCGGCAAAAAACTGCTCGATTCTTTCACACGAAACGACAAGACAAAGCTGTCGGACTAATGCTCTTGTCTTAGAATTTTTTCTTGGTCTAGCCGTCAGACTTATGGTCCTGTATGAGAATTGATTCCGGGTTCAGCTGTCGACAAATGTTACTGTAGGATAATTGTTACTTGGTCCAGCTGTCTGGCTAATATTCCTGTCTTTGAATTGATTCTGGGTCCAACTGTTGGACCAGTGCTCCTGTTTGAGATTCGATTTTAGGTCCAGCTGTCGGACTAATGCCCCTTTTTGAGAATTGTTTCTTGGTTCAACTCTCGGACTAATTCTCTTGTCTGAGTATTTTTACTTGGTCCAGCTGTCTGACTAATGCATCTATATGAGAATTGTTACTTGGTCCAGCTGTCGGACTAATGCTTCTGTCTGAGCATTGATTCTAAGTCCAGCTTTCAGGATGCTCCTGTTAGAGAATTGTTACTTGTGCCAGATGTCGAACTAATTCTCTTGTATGAGAATTCTTTTTTTGGCCTAGCTGTCGGAACAATGCTCTTGTCTGAGAATTGTTTCTGGTTCTAGCTGTCGGACTAATACTCCTGTATGAGAATTGTTTCTTGGTCCATCTGTCGGACTAATGTTCCTGTCTGAGAATTGTTTCTGGGTCCAGTTGTCGGACTAATGTCCTGTTATGAAAATCGTTTTGGGTCCAGCTAATTAACTTATGTTCCTGTATGAGAACTGCAAAATGGTTTTAAATGCCTTTTTTATTTCGTGTTGGAATTAGTAATTTCTTTTATATCACCTTAATCTGTATACGTGTCCATGTCAACACGGTAAATAAACACATTTTTAAAATCGACAAATTCCAAATATTGTATTTCTCTATATTTAATTAAAAGTTTATTCAACATGTGAGTGTTAGAACATGCATGTCCTGAAGTCATTTATCTTGAATATCAAATTTTGTTTTATGTATTTCCCCACATTTGAATAATCAATGTCAAATGCAACAAATGTTTATAATCTGTTCGAAACCTTTTTACGGTTTCTTTTATTAGTCCAGGGGAACGAAAACTTTGTGACGATTTAGATATGTAAGTTCATTGATTTTTTATATATATAGAAAGTATTTGAAAAATGAGAAAATTGTTCTTTCTAGGCAATTTACTAGTCAAAGGTGCTGTAGATGAAAGCCGTTTTTTTTTTATCTACGTCATCAATTGGTTGTCCAATATGACATCAGTTGCCGGCATTTAGCAGATATGCCACACGAAAAGTCATTCAAATTAGTTTTGAACAGATTAGTTTATTATACACGGGGGTATCTTGGTCAATATAAGCTCAAAATAGACTCGGAATTCTTTAGTTGGCATATTGTTTTTTATTTCTTAAATTAACGGATTTTGTCTTTCAATATTCATAAAGCCCCAGTATTTTTACAACTGATATCCTTACATATAAACGATATTCGACAGTTATCAACTCTAATTGGTCAATGAGCATGGTCTTCACTATGAGATTGTTGATATTTTAAAGCATATTTATGTATCACTTCAACCACAAATTAAACAAAACTTTCTCAGAGAAAGCAAATGTTCCACTTTTTTGCCAATACTCATTTCATCCCTCTTCTGATAACGTAACAAAAATTATGTTCTTCAAAAACAAAATATCTTTTATGAAGCACAATCATGGTTTTTTGTCATACATTCATTGAAATTAACGGCTTATTTCCCATTTTTTTTTCACAAGAAAAAAACCGCAGGACAAGAAAAGAGGGAAAAAAGTCGATAAAACCGATAATCTAGAGAACACGACAAGACGGAAACAAGACACATACTGTGCATGAAATACTAAAAAACAAGCAAACAATCAACTGTGGACAATACGGACAGCACCAGAAACTGAGGGAAAGCAGGAGGTTCGGAACCGGTTCCCACCTCTTTAAAGAAATCTATTTTCAATCCTGCACAGGCTTTTAGACAAGATGATGCAAACGAGGAAAGAGCAGTTGTTCCATTGACACCAAAAGTCGCGATATGAATATTTGGTTTAAGTTAAAAAGATGTCTCAATGTGTAAGCGAACATACATCTTGTTCTTATAAATACGGTGATGGTGATTTTCTAAAAATTGTGGATTTTCTCATTAAAAGCATTTTTATAGAATATGGCGGACGAGTTTAACAACAGATCGTTGGTATTCCGATTGTTCACCCCTAATAGACTTGTTTTTGTTTTCGTATGAAGCATAATGCATCCTTGGACGCCTGCAAAATATCAAAAGAAATTGGGCAGATCATTTAATTTTACTTTTCGCTATACCGATGATGTTTTGTCATTGAATTATCCTACGTTCAGTGAGAATTTTGACCAATTATATCGACGGAACTAGAAAAAGAGATCTATTGTAAACGTCTTATATTGATGTGTCAAAATCCCTGCTTCCCTTGTCGGGGTTGATTCTATACTCTCGTGCCTGTTCAGTATATCAGGATTTTCTGAAGAAAGCATTGATGCTGTCGCATAAATTTCTACGACATGTACAGCCAATCAATGATCAAATTTGTTCCTCCTTAAATTCTATGGTCGTCATTTTTATTTTGTTGATCCATATGGTATCAGTGTATCTCAACTAGTTATGAACCTGTTACGGGTAATTCAACAATATGGTGACCTCTACTCGGATTGATGTTTACCCGGATTTGAGTTAAAAGATTCCACGATAGGTGCTGTGCGCAGGACAGGGGATGCTTACCCTTCTGGAGCACCTGACCCCGCTCCTCTTTTGTAAAGTAGTTCATGAATTCGAAGCCTTTGCTCTTTTTGTTTTCGTTTTATCAAGTTTGTGATTTAACTATCAACTGGCAATAGAGATTGTTGTTCGAAGTATCACATGTGTCGTTGTTTGTCCTGTGCTCAAGTGAAAATTGACGATCTTTATGAAAAATTTAAGTTCCGACGACGTCTATATTCTTGCATTACTGGTACCGCCAAGCTTATTTTTCTGACAGTACGCATAAAATTGTCCATAGATATAAAATCTATCAAAATATTTTACATCTTCTAAAATTCACTAATCCTGTGAGCAAAAATTGTTAAAATGAAAAACGAAAAAATTGTCAATTTTCCGAATGAGTGGAGAAAAAAAGATATGTATGAAAAATCAAAATATACCAAAGTTACCGGAACTTTTTCTCTGTAGCGTTTTGTAGGAGATATTATGAAGATTCTAAATTATTCTAAATTTATTAAGAAGTGAGAGACTTAGGTCAGTGAAACATACTTTAGGAGATGCCGTCCTGTCATTTTTTAACGATGAAATTGGTTAATATTAGTTTACTGTGTAACAAAAATACCTATTGACCCTTTCAACATGTTAGCAGTTTGAAAATTGTCGTATTAACTATATCAGATTATCAAGATTCTTGATGTTTGATTTGAAAGCCTTTTAATGAAGCAACCACTGCATGGATTCTGACAAGGCCACTTTGGGATCATCAATAATAGATTCTACGACTGTAAAATTGACGATTTAATATTAGTTTATGACATTTGAGTATTGCTCAAAGACTGTTTTAACCATTCTAATTAAAATACTGCTGCGCACATATATAATATTTAGGGAAATGGAATTTTTTTTCTCAACTTTACCTCAGAACATCACGCCAATTATTCGAAATGGAATAATTTTATCACTGTTGTTAGGTTTGTCACCACAACAACAAGTTCGTGATATATGAGAATTAATTAAATAAGTGCTTTTACCGCAAATTATTATGACTCTGGACGGTTTCCACAAACTGCTGTTTTGTATCATAAATTTATTTTAATAAAGCGGACAATTAACGGTATTTTTAAGTGTGTATAAAAATACATTCCCTGTTTCCTTCAAAGAAAAATGCGAAAATAGCTAGGCTGTATTGGAAAAATATAATGACGATGTTGTGAAAAAAGTAATTGTTATTAATGTTATTTTTTAATGTTTATTTTTAAATCAGAGGATTCTTTTAACAATGGTTTTTTGTCTTTTGTCCATGCAGTTATATCTTATTTTGCAATATTGATGACCATAACAATATTTATTGTACTATCGGAAAAGGATATAAAACGCCGTCTTGTGATTATGCAATGATCAGCCATTGTTGATATTTTCACAGCCTTGCTTTCATATAGAATGGGACCCTATTAATGTATTTATACAAGGAAATAAGAAGGTCAGGATTGAATGAAAGTATCGAAGTATGGTGGCCAAATGGTAAAACTCGACTTTGATTAAATATGGAATATTCTCTTTGTATTTATAAAATAAAATTGCGCTTTCCTTGTAATATGCCAAAACATGTTTCACGGTTTGAAGCCATAATGCACAACCAGGTGTGTAGTGCATTATCTTTTCTAACCTTGGGACATTTGTTGGAATATTACACGGATTACACAATATAATTAGGTCTTTCCACCTTTCCGTGGAAAGACCTTTAGTTATTGTATTATTATTTTCTTGTTTTTTTCCGCCACTTTTATTTTATGCGGGGTTTTTTATTTCGCGACGTAACATTTTCATATTTTGTATACTATATCGGTTATATGTTAAGGGTTTCCAGTCGACACTTTTTTACCGAACACTTTTTCTTTACGGAGTTATCTCCCCAACACCTGAAAACCTTGTTATCACTCCAACTCAGAAACCGTAAGAGATAGCTGATCAAGTATAATGAGGAAAATGTCCAGAATCTTATGACACAACTTTGTTACATTCAGGTCCAAAGGATACGTTGAATTTTTTAAAGAGTTGTTTCCCCTTGAAAACCGACACTTTCCGTTAACTGGATTTTCTTGGAAACCGTAAGTCTTAGAGACATGTGACCTTCACTGAGCAACTCAGGACAACTATGGTACATTGAATTATGTCAAGGTCATCAGTCTACGGTCAAGGTTATATGGACCATTTCTGCTTGTTATCAGATTATCTTGGAAACCGTAATAGTTGGCTGATAACATGTCATTGGAAAAATGTGAGTCTAATAAAGATCTGTATTTGGTATATTGGGACCAAACTAATTGGACCAAGCATTATGGACCTAGGGTCCATTAACTACTTTTTCAGTCAAAAATAAAGGTGTTCTTACAATATCTTAAAAATAGTAATAGATAGAAAGAAACTTTGAATAACAAAAATGTTCAACTTAACTTTGCGAACAAAAGAGGTCAAGGTCACAGGTCATGGTCCCTAGCAACCACCAAAAAGTCCTTATCAACCATATATTTTTGAACAGGAAAGGTTATGAGTAGCATAAGAATGACATTTTTGGTGGTCTTCTTACTTTGTATGCTTAGCAACATGCAAAATTCCTTAGCAACCACTTCTTTTAATTTATTTTGAGAATTAATCAAAACTGGTAACATATAGAAAGAAACTTTGACTTGCGGAAATTGTCAGCATGACTAGTTCATGGTCCCTAGCAACCACAATAAAGTTCTTAGCAACCATATATTTTTGGACTAAGGAAGCTACGAGCAACATAGCAATGACATTAAAATTGTGTTAACGAAATTTTTTACACTTAGCAACCAGCTTTACACCCTAGCAACCACTATTTGACACTGTTTTTAACATTTTATTGAAGCTATTGAGATATAGAAAGAAGCTTTGATACTCAAAAGATAAAGTTCTACAAGATAGGGTCAAGGTCAAAGGTTATAGTCCATAGCAACACCATTAAAGTTCTTAGCAACCTTAAATTCAATTGTTTTTAAATCATTAAATTATATTTTTCAAGTGTGGAAAGACCTACTCTTGGTTCTCTGAAACCAAGAGATCTTTAATTGTTATTATTACTCTGAATGTTAACTGCATTCATTCGTTAATCAAAGTGAGAAAACCCCGCTCATTAATTATCACATTATTTTTTAAAGACCGCCTTACAGGCATAGTACATGAATATGCCTTCGCATTATATCAACACTTTTTATCCTTTATAAAAATAAGTGAAAATAGTAAAATTGAAATTCTAAAGGAAGATTTTTACATGAAAAGTAATAATATACATTATTGTATGTCTCAGTTCTCGGACAGTTTCCACCTTGTGTCCGTTTTATTAACTAGTGTCCTTCAATTACAGAGTCAGACAAAGATTACTATTTTGCAATCAATCATAGCTTGTTTATTTTAGTTTATATTCGCGATGGATATAAATAGTCGTAGAATGTTTGTAGAACTTCTTACCCTTTCTGACGAGCTGAGTTAACACCATTTTTCGTATGGTTCGTATTGCTGACCGTTGTTTGTTAGTTTTGCATGAACAGTATGTGTCATGTTCTGTCTTGTTCATATTCTCCAGATTTCTTTGTCTGTCGACTTGTCTCCTCTTGTATGGTCTTTCGTTTTTTTCGCTCCCTCTAATGAAATCCATTTAATTTCAATTACTGTTTGACAGCAAACTGATATCGCACTTTCATAGAGGATTATTTTGTAACCGAAAACCATATTTTGTTTTACGTAATTAAAAGTTGAAATTTATGGCCAAATTCAGCTCTTGTCGCATTTGTAATCTTTTCCGTCATTATACGCAAATGTAATATGGATAGGCACCTGTTCGTTTTTGCTAAAGAAAAAGATTTTATAGTACCCATATTGCGAATTTTAGTTGCTTGAAACGTGCGATTTCTCATTAGCAGCATTAGACTGAAACATAGGCTGACCGAGATTCAAACATACCAAAAAGATCTCAACTGAAATTTGGAGCCAAATAACATCTACAATGTACGATACAAGGCATGAAGCCTCCTTTGTAGTTTCTCGTATTTCAAATTAAAAAAATTACCGTAAATACTGTACAATGTGCAAAATTCATGTCAGTATAGTCGAATATGTAGACTGGTGAATACCTTAGGGGGTTAAACTTGACCTTAGATTTAATGTGGGTTACAATTAAATAATGATGGCCACTGATAGAAAATTTCGTACGTACACGTTAGATTCAGCCAATGCTTGTAATTATCTTTAGTACCTTTATTAAGTTAATATGATTGTGTCAATATCGTTAGTGCAATTTAGTATATATAAAGTAGCCAGTCCCTGTCTGAAAATTTCATCAGAGGCTATGAAACCGGGAAACGGCTAGGTTTAACGGACCTTTCAACAGTTTCGTTCCGAAAATAAAAAGTTGATATTTTTCACACAGTGACTTAATTTTGTTTTAATACTGCATTACAAAAATTATCTGCTATTGTTAGTTATTTATTGAAAAAATACACTGCCTTTGTTTTCCTTGATTTTAACCTTTGTCCAATCGTTGTGGGAGGCTGGGAACTCACTAAACTAGTTTTACCCCACAGCATGTCTTATGCGCCTTTCCCAAGTCATGAATTGTGGTCATAGGTTTGTCGTTGTGTTAAATGTTTTGTTACATGTACATTTTTGATATATTTAGGTAAGAGCAGTTTTGTTTAACGCCTACACGATTTATTATTTGGGATGATTAAGAACTTTACACAAGATATAGTATTTCACCCTTATTTAAGATCTTGAGGAGACCTCACAAATTGTAAATTCCTGATGTTTTTTCCTCGTGGTAGGAGTGCAGTTTCTCTGACATTTACCTCATAACTTTTCATTTTCATATCTATACTATTAAAATTATGAGGGTATCTAGCCATCTTGTCGTAACGATGGCAAATCAAATGTTTCTACTTTATATATAACAACTATAATAGTATGGTGTAGATTGAAAATGGCACCCCCATTCCAGGTCCCTTTGTTTTCCGTCTATTTAATTTCTTTGCATATTCGATACCAATCTGTTACGACACCTGTCAAAGATATAACAAGTCGTTTCTGATTTTCAAGAAGAAAAAAAATCTGGACAATCGATAACAAAAAATATCCTAATCTAGTTTTTTATCCAGATTAAAAATATTTCGACTGATCGCTGTGAAAAAACTAAAAATATTTACGCAAAAAAAAAAACACCCTGTCTTAGAAAAAAACCCAACACTCTTAGAGTTAAATGGTCGGTCACGATAAAGATACCCAGAAGAAAACAATAAACATATTGTTACACCATGAAAATCCTTATAACTACATCTTTACAGAGTAATAACACTATACTATCACGGGTTATTACTAGTGTAATTTATAATCGCTTAACAAACCACCGACTGTCATGGAAATTAAATTGATATTGTGCAAATATCACTTGTCTTTATTTAGTAAATTTAGACAAAAGAAAGTAACAATAAAATAACACTGTGGTATAACCAGAGGCTTCAAGGAGCCTGTGTTGCTCACCTGACAGAGACTCCCATTTGATCCTTGTCGGGAAGGAATGTTATACAAAATTTTGGTAGGGAAATACTGGCTTAGTAGTTTTACATAAGAAGATAATTTCCCATTAAGACTTATTTTATAAGGAAAGGAGAATATTCCAATAAAGTTTGCCATAAGGTCCTATGCTATACTAAATTCGCCTGTGATAAGCTGGAGGAAATGCCGGGTATATAAAATTTAGTAGAACATTATTAAAGTACCATTCCCTTAAAGTTTGGCATCAATTGACTAAATTTTTTCAGAGAAGGAACAACTATGAGCAATGCAGATCCTGATCAGGATCTAGGCAAGATGATGCAATAAAAGAGAGGATGTTCGTTACATCAACAGGAAAAGCCCAGAGTCGTGGCAGCCTAAAGTCCCCACATTCTCTAGGATATTTAATGCAAAATCTTATAATCTGGCATATTCCATCCACTTTGATGGTCACTGTGAAATCAAATCTCGATTTAAATACATTAGTCACTGTGTGAGCACAACATCCAGGTTATTAGTGCTTGATGGTTTCAACATCGAGTTTATATATACTAGTCAAAAAAAGAAACGTTACACTCCTTCAACATCATTTAAATATTTGTTTGTGCGTTGTTGAAATTTTTTTTATACTGTTTCAATCTTTATGTTGATGGAAGAAAAGTTGCTGCAGTTTTGACGATTTTGCAGAAAAGTGAAATGGTTTTTTTGCAAGGTCAAATTGCAAGACTGGAAACCGGATGTCAAGAAAAGACGACCAAAATGAACAACACATTTTTGAAAT
>JAULBM010049955.1:0-10556 GCA_032357055.1 Geukensia granosissima | reverse complement strand
AATCTTGTTTCTGATTGGCTGATTCATTAAAAAATCTTCTCCTCTGAAACTTCTTTGCCAAATGGCAGGTTAGCGATGCAGGCTCAGCCTCCTGAGCCTCTAGTTTAAATTGTGTGAAAGGTGAAACAGATAATAGTAATTTTAAAAATGTACAGGTTATTTTCTGAATTTACATGTTAATATGAGGATCTTATCATTATATTTATGTAATACATTGGCCAATAAGAACAGTGTTACAATAAGCCCATAATCAAGTCATTGGCTGCAGTCAACAGATAGTTTGCTAACGGAATCATTTTCACCATGTCACACAATTAATTTGACCTACAACCCACTAATATAAATCACAAGCTTGTTTGATTATTTGGAAGAATTCTGAATTCTTTTTGAAAAGGAAGTACTTTTAAGAATGTTCATGAATCTACATGCAGTGTAAGGGTGACAAGGGAGGCTTTTTTAAAAATGTGAAAAGTCCAATCTTGTGGACGAAAGGTTGCATTCTTTAAAGCCTTAAATAATTATAAAAGAGTGCATGCCTCAGAGAAACTCCTGAAAATGTTCCATGGCAGCCTAGGGGAGGTTTTTTGCCTGATTTGCACGGAAACTATAGACATGTTTGAAATCATACAAAATCTTATGTTGTTAAGCACTTTGCTGAAAACATGGTTGAAGTAATGAAAAAATTGGATGCGGGCAATTTTTCCGGGCAACCTGCGCTGGCACATTAAATTTTTTGGTACTATTTTTGGAATAAAATGGGAAATGCTGACATCAAAATATAAATGCAGGTGGGCCTGAGAATGAATTAATTAACTTTTTATGGCCTAAATGTTGTTCATACATTTTTTTTCGAAAAAGAGGGCTATATCCTCTTTAGACTTGGCATTTTTGGTCAACAGATTGAAACAATATCAAAAGATTTCTTTATAATATAAATGACCAAGGCTTATGTTAACTGCAAATACAGAAAAATGTTTGTATGTTATTGCAGCTGTTTTGTGTGGAAAGACTTTTATAAAGGTATCAAATTTTCTTGATTGTTGTTTAAATTCTACTATTTATTGTTTAAATCTACAGTACACACAGAGGGTTTTGTATGACAAACACTCAGGTCTGACTGTGGAGATTGCTGTGAAATAAAATAAATTCAGAGAAAGTTGGGGAAAATCTCCCCAGCTTTATATACACATAGTTTTGTATGAAAAACACTCTAGCCTGATCTCAGAGATTGCTGGTGAATTTCAAAAAATATGGGAGAAATTTTATCATCTTTTGGTGTTTTTCATACAAAACACTCTGTGTGCTTACTGTACCAGGTACATTTAGCCAATATTTTTAAACATTATTTATTTGTTGCAAATTGTTTATTGTTTATATGTGGCATGATGGATGATGATGATGTTCCCCAGAAAAAAAGATCTCTCAGCTTAATTTTAATAAACAGAACTTAAAACAAACCTGTTGCCCTCTAGCCTTTGGCTTTAGGCAAGATTACTCCTCTGGTGAAACAAAAACAAATTGTTTTAGGGTGGTAACAGAAAAGATGTGGGTAACCATTCCTAATCTGCCACTACTCCTTAACCACTAAACAGAATTTAAACAAATGAACAAAATCTTCAGAATAGAGTCAAGTACTGCATTATTAATTTTTGCTTTCCAAATTCTATTTAAAAGTAATAAATGCCTTTTTTTTTCTCCTGGACACAATGTCATGTGAGTATGCTTATACATATATGTAAGCATGCTTGAGTTGTTTAATAGCCTTGGTAATTTATATAATAAACAAATGAATTATATTTCTATCATAGCCAGACAAATCAAAGTTGTGAAAAAGACCCAATCCTAAGTTGCACATGTTTGTTCATGTTATTTATTTTATTTTTTTTTTTTCAGAGAGGAAAATAAAATAAGTCATTATATCATCAATAAGATAACGAACCCAGCTGGAATAACAAGATTTAGAATTGGTGACCAGGAATTCTCTGATATACCAAGTTTACTCAACTTTTATAAAACACATTATTTAGACACAACATCATTAATTAAACCCGTAAGTAAATAGCCACATTTTAAATGGTGATGTGAGTTTATTTAAAGCACAAATTTCATCTTACTTTTGTCGCTCTTTCTCAGAGTTCTCAAATTGTGTTGGTGTCTGGCAATTTGTTTGTCTGTTTTCATGTGGCTGACCTTAAAATGTTAAATCAGCACACTACATGTTTGCACCAGCTTCTTCAAATCTTTTTTGGAAGACTTAATTTTCTACTTTATAGACCATTGTGATCCTTTATAACTTTTTTTTCAACTCTCCTGTATTTTGACATACTTCGAAAAATCTTATTTAAAAATACAGTCAAACCTGCTGTTGCGGTCACCTTGATTAAGCACACATTTCAATTTCCCTTTGTTGAATTTTTTAGTCAAATAGAACCTTGAATAAACAGCCACCTGTCTTTAGCAGCCAATTTTACTTATTCCCTTTGGTGACCTTTAAATGCAGGTTTTTATCTAAAATTGTTGGTTAGACATGTTAATAAAGAAAATAAAATTAATGTATAGAGACTTCTTGGAGACCTGATACTGCTATCTTTTCTGAAAATTAGCACAGTGGAATTAAGTAAGAAACATGCAGAAATTTAAAATGTTTAAGATGATCTAGGGGCTAGATCATCTAAAATCAAGCACAACCTGTATTTTATAAGGAATTTGAAGATACCAAAGGGGCAGACAGAAATCGTTAAGTCGAGGACAGACAAGACCATGGCCAATAAAATGAAACGAAAGACAAACATAGAACACACAACACTACACTGAAAACTAAAGCTGGAGTAACACGAACCCTACAAAAACCAGGGTGAGTTCAGGTGTTAATTAGACGTTACCTTAAGAGATATCTGATAGAAATAACAGTTTTTGAAACTATTAACTGTCTAAAGTTATTATAATACATTGAATTAGGTTCGTATATCTTATTGAAATATTTGTTTATTTTCTTAATTTAAGATAAATATCTGTGTTGAAATAGGAAAAAAGGTTAAAAGCTTTGCCTCAGAAATATAAAAGAATTACCACACCTCAATCACAAACACAAAATGAGAGGGTATGGTATTCGGGGAAATTTATTTAATTTGTTCAATAGTTACTATCGTAACTATCAAGAAAGAACTCATAGAATAATAATTATATATAGCGATTGTTAATAAAATTGGAGCTGTTTTAGGGTTGAACAATATATAAATTCTCTAACCCAAATACATAACCGAATGTGAAATTTTAAAGTATACATGAATGATAGAATAACTACCTTTTCATCAGAAGATAAACAATGCAATGACTTTCACTATAACCATACTTAAATGAAATATAACAAAGACAACATGGATAACTAAGGCAACAGTAACACGAACACCAATAAAATAAAACCTGGGGTAAGTTCAGGTGATCCAGAAGCAACAATAGGGTTAGCAACTGCTGCTTTACTAGTGGCAACCGTTGTGTTATATATGTAGTATATATACTCCGATAATATTTCATTAGTTTTGGTAGGTTATATTATTAGCTGATTGCTTTATGTTTCCAGTAATTGGAGTAGCGTATCAATTGAGAAATATACACTCCGTATGCAGGTGTGGCTTGAATGTTGCTAGACATGAACGGAAAGTTTATAATCGGAAAATCAAAGTCATCTCTCTTGTCGTAAAGTTTTGTTCTTAAGCGCCCTTACTGTCAATTTCTAGGTGTAAGTCTTGGTAAGAAGCAGACCTTTCTGTTTGTGTAGTGTTCAATTGGATAGATGAGGTAAACGTAGTCACCAAATTTAGAGTTATTCAGTGAAAGGACATCATCTATATAGCGGAACGTGAACAGACATTTCCTGGAATAATTTATATTCTAAAACCGTTAAACAGCGGAGAAGACTTCAATTCCCAATTGTTCTTGGTATATGTCGTTCCAGTTGGATTTGGCTGCCTTGTGTGGATATGAGTTAATTAAATTTTGTTTGGATCCCAGCTTTCCTGTTTGGTGCTAATGCTACTGATGAGGGGTAATTCCTTGAAATGTACAAATCATATCAAAATTCACCATATTTGTTTATCATTGGTAAACCTGTAATTTTTGGAGGACCATCAATTAATTTATAAAATTTCTTACAATACAAAAAATAATTTCACAAAACGGTTTCTGATAAGAAGACTTGAACTAAAGTTCCATTAAGATATTTTGTTTAAAAGAAGTTCGAGTTGTTACGGCCAAGTTGAATTTTTTATTGGCCACAAAATTACAAATTTTAAAGAGGACCACTCGTAAAGGAAGTTTCTATAACGCAGAAGAAAATCAATTAAAAATGGTTTCTGACAAAAAGACATTAGAGTGAAATTTCAGTAGGGCCCAATGTAATAAAAATGTGTCTTCGCGTCATGTTAAATTTCCAGCGAACATCAAAATAATAATGTTGAAAAAGAGCCATCTAAGGAACACTAAAATAATGCAAAAACAGATTAGGAAAAGAGGACCTTTGGGTGGAATTCCCTAGTGTCCTTTTTTTATACTACATTGGGTCTTAACGGCCAGGTTGAAATTCTAATATACACAAAAATATTGGTAGAGGATGGTCATTTACGCCACATAATAATTTATAAATCGTTTCAGCAATATCTGAAAAAGAAGATTGGCTAAGTAGAAATCATGCTGAATTTCCGATCGAAACAAAAATTGCTCTTCTGTTTGAGGACCATTTTGGTCAAGATACTTGTTAAGTTTGGATCAAATCGGCCTAAAAGTTTAAGAGGATAAGATAGATAAGATAGAAATAAGAAAAGTCTGAGGACGACCACAAACGCAAGGTGATGGGAACAACTAGTGCTGACCTTTGACTCAGGTGAGGTAAAATGAAAAATGTGTGAAAACAGCATTAGAAGGCAATGTTTATGTAAGGTATGACAAATGTAGTCAATTTGTCCATCTCTCACCTTGGTATTTTAAACTGGATTCAAAACCATTAGGTAACTGAATTTTCCACATAGGTTCTAAACCTTAAATAATTACAGGCGAAAGTGGCCGTACTCAATTCTTGTGAGCAACAAAAAAATTGAATATCCATTTAATTGAACTTTTGCCATAATTGCTCTTTAGCTTTGGCAAATTTGCATAGTTGACGGTATACGTATGTCATTAGAAAAAAAATCATATCATGTGTATATTTTAAAGACAGTCAAAACGCTTAGCCAGATCATGAAATATTATTTACACTGATATCATTGTGTCTGAAAATTAAACTACGTACCAGTCAAATCTGGCAAAACTATCCTATACCCAAACATTTTAAAATTATTTAAATGAATATGTTAAAATATTCTCAATTGAAAGATCAAGGTTCAAAGATCATCTGTTTGACACTATAATATTTTTCATAATATTTTTATATTCTTTAGTTTTAGTTTTTAATTAAGATTGAAAAAAATTTTTGCTATAGTAAAATGTTCAGTTATGAAGTTAGCAAAATACAAATTAATAATTGTATATTTATTTTTAAGGCAAATCCTTTCCTGAACCTCAAATGGTATACATTGTGAGCTTCCTTTGTTTTAAGTCTATAGTTATTCATGTACTAGATTGAAAACATCAAGTTTCAGCGAGATATATTTTGAAAACGATGACTTGGTAAAGAAAACAAAAATACCTAATATGGGAAACATAGACGAAGAAACTCTGTGGAAACACTGGATGTATCTGAAGAACGAACTTCATGTGGAAGATTTCCTGGACGACTTGATTAACTTGGGAATTTTTACAGATGTACAGCAAAATGAAATACTACACGTGACTCCCAATACAAGACAGATGAAAGCGGAGAAATTCCTGAAAGTTTTAATCCAGTCAGGGGAGAAGGGTTTTGGGGCGTTCTGTGATATTCTCAGACGAAACAAAGACAACCGATACCAGGCGGTCATAGACAAACTCAACATATCTCCCGCAACTGTTAATGTTGGTAAGTACTTATATAGTCAGTAATGCAATTGACAGTTTGTTTCACACAGTGTAGAAAATTTAAAAAAAAAACACTATTGGCGACATTTTTTCAGTAAATTTTCGTTTGTGGATGTGTTTTTTTTTTTTTTACTTCTATGCATGGTTTTCCTATATTGTTTTGGTTCCTACCTGTACTGATATAATCTGTGAAAAGAGCAGTCTGAAGCTTCTATATTTTTTTCGTTCTTTACCTGAACTGAGAAAATTTAAGTCAAAGAGCAGTCTGAAAAACAGCAATATGAAGCTTCCTAAATTGATTATGTCTCTGCCTATACTGATGAAGTTTATGACAAAGAGCAGTCTAAAGCTTGCTATATTGTTTTTTCTCTATCTCTACTCATGACATTTATGACAAACAGCAATATGAAACTATTAATATTGATTAAGTCGCTACCTGTACCGATAAAGTTTGAGCAGTCTGAAGCTTCATTAATTGATTTAGTCTCTACCTGCACTGATGAAGATTAAGACAAAGAGCATTTTGAAGCTTCCTATATTGATTAAGTCGCTACTTGTATCGATAAAGTTTGATAACAAACAGCAGTCTGAAGCTTCATTTATTGATTTAGCCGCTACCTGTACAGATGAAGTTTAAGACAAATAGCAGTCTGAAACTTCCTATATTGTTTTTTTCTCTCTTCTCTACTAATGAAGTTTATGACAATTAGCAATATGAAGCTTCCTATATTGATTATGTCTTTGCCTTTAATGATGAAGTTTGAGACAAAAAGCAATCGGAAGCTTTAAATGCAGAAAAAACGGGTTTCGCATACTATCATATCCTAACAGTATCAGATATCGGTAGCTCTCGGAAATGGACAAATTAAAAATCAAGCATTGAAGGCCGTTCTCCATTCCTCCCCCAACATATACACAAAGACCGCCTTGGTATTCATTGTATTCGTTAGTTAACCTTAGTTATTTCCTCATTTCATAAATTCAAGTAAAGTATGTTTAACTTGCTTTCCATTCTAAAAACACTTAGGATTTACAGCCTTAAAGTTTCAGATAAAATTCCGGTATCTGCGATGACCGACAAAGGTAGGAAAAGACACAGTTTGTAAATTAGTTTGAAGACTTAGACAACACAAGTAAATGATGTCGCCGTATAAGTGTAAATGTACGGGCTATATGTGTTGATGTTTGCTTTTGATCTAAAAATATTCATAATTCATACTAAGTTTTATACTTCTGTTTTGTGATGTACATGGATTCTGTTTATTTGGTTCGAGTTTGTGGACAATGTTTTCGAGATACCTTACATATGAAGGTTCTACTCTTGACTTTATAACGTCTAAAGTACATACACATTCAAAAAAATTAGTAATAGGTCAAATTTAATTAAACTGTATTAATCATTACATAAATTAATTCTTGATAAACCATACGTTTAATAAAATATAGTCTACTTGATAACAACTGAGAACTGATTCCTGTTTGATAAGATGAATAATAACCCCAACATTTAAAAAATACATTTTCATATTTTTACAACAGAACGTGAATTTTTGGAAAATTTGTCCTAATGAGAGAATCTAAAACGCCTTCATTACAAATAATTTGAAAAGTACAGTTTGTCATTAATTGGTTGATTTATTGACTGGTTGATTGAGTGTTGGTTGCTTGACGTCTCGTGACCGTTAATTGGTTTTCATCTAAATAATTATGTTACCTACGAACATAATGTCATGATACCTGTGAAAATTAAGACGGGCGACAACTACAGGACCGACAGACTGAAGACGAAGAAAACAACAATCATTATTTCCAAGGACAATAGCTTAATCAAATTTCTTTAATGAATTAAGAATAAATATGACTAACAGAAGAAACGCAACAGAACCAGTGATTTCATCATTTCAACCTTCACTGAAGACAATGATCTGTGTCTCGATATTAGTAGGTGCAGTCACTTATAGATTTATATATATCTATTTTTTAAATTATTCTACATTTTGCAGGTGGAGCTGTTTGTGCTACCCCATCAGACACTACCAGTACTGGACAACGTAGACCAGAATCGACAGCATCAGCTGGTTCCTCTACGGTAAGTAAAGATATACAAGTTAAAATGAATATGATTTATTAAGACGACAAATACTTATCACAGAACAAAAATTAAAAACAATTAACGATTAATTATGTAAAAAAGGTTTGTGGCATATCTTTTTTAAAATACATGTAATAAAATATTCATTTGTTATTAAAATCTTATTTTTGAAATTTGATTTTGCTCGTTTTCAGAGCTTTAGCAGTCTTCCAAGTCATGACGGTGAGACAGGAGAGAAAAATATCAAGCAGGCTAAGTCAACAAGACGAGCATGGCGTTCTGACGCCTCAATAGCCGCATCTGAATCTGGTAGACAAAATAATGTTACATCAAATCAGATGAACAATGAAATCCCATCACCCCGAACTGACAACATACTTACACCTAATAACGAACAACAACAAGCTGCCGCAAGCATTGCAAGTTTAGCAACTGAAAGACAAAGTAGCAACATAGATATGCAAGTCCTTGAACAAGAGCTTCTCCGATTAGCTCCTACCATTGCTGATGTATTCCAACGCATTTCGCAGTCCACGTCTCAGGTCCCAGTAAGCGAAGAGGATATAAAGAAGGTAAAGGAGGACAATGAAAGGTTGAGAAAAACAAACCGTACGCTGATTGAAAAACTAAATACTTTTCAACAAAGAATCATTAGACTGCAACTTGAAAATAAAAATTTACGGGAAGCAGGAGAAGGTGCAAAAGAGGCAAAGAAAGATCTTGACAAAAAGGCATATGAATTGGAGGCAATTGAAAAGCGCATAGAAGATCAAAAACATGCTTTGGAAGAAAAGGAAAAAGAGTTGAAAATACAGCTTTTGAAAATCGAAGAAATTGAAAATAACATGTCTAAACAGAGAACAAAGATACAAGAACTGCACACACTTTACGATGAAGGAGTAGAGGAAAGTTGTAGACAACAAGAAGAGATACAGAAACTACAAGAAGAGAAGGAAGTGCAAAATGAACAAATCTCTCATCTCGAACAAAAACAGAAAATCAGTCATGAAAGAATGAAAGATCTGGAAGAAAGACTTGAACAGCTAGAAAAAGCCGGGAACAGAAGAGGCATTGCACTACGGAGAAGTAATCCAAGAGCGGCTTCAAAACGCATGCTAGGAATGATGTCAGATTTCAACTAATGTGGCAATCAAATGCGAAATCTACTCTGCAGGGAATTATACGTTATCTGTATTTTTACTAGTATAATCACTAATACTAAGGATCAACTTAGTTGTAATGTCTTCTATTTTTGTACACATTATAGTTATTTTAAGTCAGGACTGGCCTAAAATCGGCTAAATCCTGATAATTAAAATATTGTTAGGCATATCTTTTTTAACTAAAATAAAAATCTTTAAACATCTGTTAATTCATTGCAAAATATGCTGTAGTTGCCCAAGGACAATGCAATTTTTATATATTCCCTGACGTTATTTGTAAGCATTTAAAATTTGAGAAACTGATATCTATCTCTTAAACGATGGTTGCCACGAGATAGGAAATGCTTACTCTACAGTGGTTTCTGTGGGATCACCCCTGATGTGTATAGTTCTTGTAGTAAAAAATCTTGTTTTGGCTGAAAGTTAAGTTTGATTCTTTCCTCTTCTGTTTTGATTGTACACTTGATAATTTCTCCATAGGTAAATGTTACATTTCCCATTTTGTAAACTGAAATTTATCAAAATGTATCTATAACTTCGATACATTTTGATAGGTGAGCTAGGTCAACCTATCCTCCCCCTGGTTATTACCACATATGATTTTTGATGTATTAGGGTCTATACTAAAGGATTTTAGATGTTCAAAAATGTTTAGGGGGGATAGGCCTTATGTGCCAGGCCAAAGTTTAGTACCCCCTTCAGATTTGGGTTTTTAAGGTAAGTATGTTTCGAGAGCTCCGACAGCGCCACCACAGAAGAATGATCTATAAAATTGGTATCAGAGGAAAGCGACAGGAATTACCTTTCAAGTGATTCCATAATATGTGGGCTTTGTCTCGTTCTTTTTTCGCCTGCTAGGTTCGCCTTTACCACAGACTTTTATTTTTAACATTTATTCGGAAACAATATCGGAATATACAAAAACCATGAATGACAACGATATGGGATTGCAATTTCTTTTCCAAAAGACAGATGATCTGAGAGACTTCCAAGGATTTATCTAAGTTGTAACTGCCACATTTTAAAATCTGAACACCGCATATTAGATCACAACTTATCTTCTTATCATCAGATTTTAAATGGTTGCTAGATATTTTTCCAAAAGGTAACAGACCTGAGAAACTTCGGGAAAGTTTACCAAAGTGAAAATTGCTACTAACCTAAATCTAAAGACGCCTCACTAAGATAATTGCTCACCTTGTATTGTAACTGTATGTTTGTTAAGTATTTAAAAAATATATTATATGTAAATAAACAAATAAATCTAGTAAAAATGTTTTTTCTAAATAGCATTTTTTCTGAGGCACTTAGGT
>JAULBM010049933.1:0-10557 GCA_032357055.1 Geukensia granosissima | reverse complement strand
CGTCCATAAAACTTTAAGAGGGATGACTGTAACTTAGGCACAACATACCCTTGATTGAGCAGCTTTTTTGTCAGGAGTCGGGCCCTATCTATGAAGTCGCTATATATATCACAAACTCTTGAATAACGAATGAGCTGTGATATGTATACTCCATACGCCGGCGCTTTTTTGAATATGAATTAACGACCTTTATTAAATCAGTGATCCGAATTGACATAGGACATTTACGGTACATATTGACCAAATCAAAAATCAACAACACAAAAGACGATTTTAAGTTTCACTTTGAGATCTTTTTTTCCCTCTTTTCAAAATGATTCAAGTATGACTTTTATTCAGATGAATTCTGAGTGCATAAACTGTCATTTAACGTTAAGATCGTTAGTATCTGGTAAAACCTCTTCGCGCTTCCGGTATAAATGTTCAACACGCCTACTCATTTCCCTGATCAAACGCCGAAGCCTATACTGTGGAAATCTCTTCCATTCGGCGATAAGAGTGACCAGTAATTAATTTAGGTTTTTACAGTTCGGTTGTCGCTGATTGATTTTAAGACCGTTAGAGTCCCATACATGTTCGATCAAGTTCATTGTCCGGTGACATGGAGGGTCATTGAAATGTTTCAAATGGAGTCTGCTTCAATAAAGTCCTTTACAATCCGGGCTCATCTTGGAACACTGGTCTATCTGCAAGTGCATGATACTCAAAATGAATCAAAATATGGCTGTCCAAGATGTCATCCTGGTATTTTTGGGCATTCAGGATCAATAACCTGTAACGGAAGCTTACAGTCATTTGAAAAGCAACCCCACACGATTACGCCACCGCCACCATATGCAGTAGGTCCATGAACGTTGTTGCTGTTCAGTGCTGTATTCCGTTCCATCCAAACACGCATTTGACCGTCCACAGGCTTCAACAGGAACCGGCTTTCGTCAGACCAATGAATTCGCTTCCGTAGGTTCCAGTGACGATGGAGTCTAGACCACTGTAGGCTTGCCTGGCGGTTTCAACAAAATATTCTGGGCATCTCACTGGTTTACGAGCACGCAAACGAAAGATATGTTGGCTGCGAACAACAGTTCTTACACTTATGTGACTACCAATCGGCACAATACCTCTCAATTGCACTGCCGTTGAAAATGGTTCTAATTTGGCTTGACAATTAAGGTAACGGTCTTCTCTAGAAGTTGTTTTACGGGGTCGACTAATTCTTGGGCGGTCTTCGACGGATCCTCTGTGTCTATGGCGTGCTTAAAGTCCGCTAATCACAGAATTGTTCACTCCAAAATTGGCTGCTAATCGACAATTACGAGGACCGGCGCTGTTTATGCCAACCGCTTGTCAGCGTTCGGCGACACTCATTTTTCAAAAAGCTTTTTCAAATAACCATTAAAGGAAAGATGTATGTGTAATAAGTTTAAACAATTTTGTCTTAAATTTGAAAGCATGATTTGGGCAGAACAGGCTTTTGAAACCTGATTTAAATGTTCAATGATTTATCGATTGACACCTTACCTGTATTTTTCATAAAGGCAATGATGGTCAATTTCATGTACATGTATTAAATTTTTACTAAATTGCCGTATTAGAAAAAAAATTTATTGGAAAATACTCAGGTGATGCTTAACTTTTGGCGGACTGTATATTTTATTTTGTAGTTTGTGTTTTTAGTTTTGTACAGTTGTCTTTGAAAGATAGGAGTGAGATCGTGTAGATAGTAATATGCTTTATGTTATTTGTCTTGTGATGTTGGTGTTATAAAATGTAAATTTGATTTGGTTTTTATCACGTGGTTTTTATATGATGCGCAAATGAAATATCATCAATAGTTACACTCCTTTTCATAAGAACCCAGAAGTGAGAATCCACATCTTTAGAGAAGGCTGTGATAAAATTACGAATGCTTACACTTACATTTAAGTGACAATGCAAAATTTAGCAACTAAATGCAAACCGATATATGCCTTTATCCAAATATCAAGATGCCTCATCCTTATCGCCTTATCCATAGTTGTAACAATTACTGATAATGTGCCCTCCCCCAATTTCAAATGAACCCCCCTCTAGCTGAGAAAAAACTACAAATTTAAGGACACAAATACAGTCTTGCCCGGATTGCCTTGCGCAAAAGAACAAATAAATTGATATCCCAGTGCTAAGCATGTTTTGCTGTTCGTCGTAAGTGCGTATGGCGTGAATAATACGGATAATCTCAGGAACCATCACAGACGTAGGCAGATGCATTTGGGAAAATTGATTTCACTGTGTGGGGACAGTGCCAAAGGTTTCGGAATTTTGATAACCCCCGATGTGCTGTTCTATAGAGGTAGCCTAAGGGTACATTTTTCTTTGTCATGCAGCTCCTGCTAGGTTATTTCGAATACTGAACTTTGATAATATCCCCAAGGGTTGAGATACAAGGGTAGCATTATGGTACATAAATCCTTTATCCCGAAACTCCTCTGAAGTTATATGGAATACGGAACTGAAACTTAACTCATCAATTGTACTTGAAATGTAGACTGTGCCAAAGGTTTCGGAATTTTGGTAATGTCCGCAGGGGTTGGGATACAGTAGCCAAAGGCTACATTATTACATCATTGTAAATATTCTATACCAGTTAAATCCCCACCTGTAAAACATATATAATCTTAACTGTTATCAAAAGCATGGTTTTTGCGGTTACCCATGGGCAGGCACGGCCCCTAATTTTGAAAATCAAATGACTCCATAACCGTTTAGATTCCCGCCCTAAACCATTTACATTCTAAGTCGACATATAAAGACAAGTTTCATGGGCATCCCCGGAGGTCAGTCCCACCTTTTTATTTTGGAAATTACAAATTATCTCAAAAACCGTTCAGACCCCCCTTACCCATATAAATTCTAAGCCGTTATGATAAGGCAATGTTCATGAGCATCATGAAAAAACGTTTAGACCCCAACCCTAAACCATATAATTTCTATGTGAGCATTAAAGTCAAGTATCATACACAACCGCAAAGGATCTACCCCAACCCTTATTTTGACAAGTACAAGATATCTTTACTCTTACTTACTTCTTGCTATTCTATCAAACACCAGCGCGTGAGAAACAGCATAGCTGCTTATAATAGTTTAAAGGATCTGGTGATCAGATTTTCATATTCCCTTGTTTAGGGTGCCAAATTAAAGCATGAATTTTGAGGTTATTACAGCTGCAGAGGTCATAAGTTACGTATTTGGAAACTTGCTGATTATTGTAAATACATCGTATAACTTTTTTCTTTCAAAATCTGACATATTCTTAAACATTAGAACATTAGATGTTACAAAAGTTAAATATAAAAATATGAAATGTGGCATGATTGTCCATGAGACAGCCATCCACCAAATGACAGTTGAATTTAAACTTCTACAGGTCTGATTACGGCCTACAACAATGAACCAGAGTCCACACCATAACGGATTTCTATCTGGATTTTACTTCTAATATTAAAAATTTTACACATATTGTGACTAAAGACGAAAAGTCGATAGAAACGACGAGAATAAGAACAATAGAAAACAAAAAAATTTACAGCAAACGTAGTATTGAGTCTTTGCCGGAAGACGTATGTCGCCTGCTTTCTATTTGCATTAGAGAGGCAACCATTGAAGCAACAAGTTTAGTTTATTTTTCTTGAATGATTTTAGGAGTAACCTAATAAAAATTACTTAAATCTCTCTTTTCAGCATATTGCAGGTCTAAATTGTTTCTGACCCTTTCGGAGCACCTGAACTCACCCTGGTATTTATAGGTTCGTGTTACTGCAGCTTTAGTTTTTGTAGTTGTTTGTTGGCCATGGTCTTGTCTGTCTTCCGACTTAACGATTTCTGTCTGCCCCTTTGGAATCTTTGAAATCCTACCTATTGTCTAGGCAATTTGTTTCTATTTGGTAGAAGTTTTCTAAATGAACTTTCCATAGGGTCTAAGTAATGGCCTGCAAATATGTATGCAACTTGTGCGCAAAAGATGTGCGTACGGAATAGCAACTTGTGTGCACAAGTTTTGTAACATGTTCGCATAAATGCTTCCGTACATATAGTATTAAGCTAGTATCATATAGAAATATTAATAAAACGTGAAAAATATATGCAAATATAACTGACTGTTGGTATCGTCATCCGTATATCTGTGAATTGACCGAAAAAAATATTCAGTCATATAAAAACTAAAACGTAGATCTCCATTTCTTGTAAACTGAGAGCGACAATATTGTTCAAAAGCTAAATAAATGCAAAACAAATTGTTAACAATAGTAAATCATGATTTGTGATGACAAATCGAATAATATGTCTTGTAAGAGACAAACGACTGTAAAATAATTCTGGAAATAGGATTACAAGATTGATCTATTATGCAACATTAGTTACGACTTTCCTTTTTCGTCAAATAAGAATTTATTGCGACGGGATATTATCAAGGTGATTCGGTCTTATATACATGTAACGTAATAAGGCAATAATAAATTTCATTATTCCAAACTATTGTTGAAGATATCTTTTCATTACTGCGAAATTGCATTGCATATCTAATAATGTAATAGCTTTACTTGAAGGTCTAGGAAACTGTGTACGTAACGTACTCTTATCACTGGCAAAGCTTTCACTTATTGTGATACAACTGGAACTTGATGATAACATTTTTAAATTTTTATTGTTATTGTAATTTAGTTTTAAAACATGATTTTGAGAATAATAGATATACAAGGGCTTTATCCCGCAAAAGAAACGTTCCTGGTTATGTTAGATGTATAAATTTACAACCAATCCGGAAGGAGACGTTAAATACACCCGGTGTATAGAAAATTCCGTTAAAGACTCATCAAATAGTTTGTTTCAAGCGGTCAGTGGGCGGGCAGTATCAAGGCTAAAGGAGTAGGTTCGGTATGGCCCCATTTTGGCCCAAAATTAAACAACCCGAGGGCTAAGATATATTGCACTTTTTACAAAATGTAATGTCCTATTTAGTTGATTCCATCTAATTTTTGACAAAACATGTACCTTTCACCTATCAGGATGTTGCAACACCTCGAATGTGGTCTTAAATCGTAAATTTGAACAAATTTGTTAAAAATTGCATTATTTTATCCAGATTTTGTTCCTGATAGTAGTGGTCACATCCATGTTTAGACTAAATTTTTTAACATGCCATGATATTTGTTAGTTACATCATATATGTAAATATTTTAAATGAACAAGAATGTGGCCATAACTAATCTTAACGAAAACCGTATAAAATTCCACCAAAATAATAAAATTTACTATACATGTTTATTACGTCATTAGTAAGTACATTTGCACTGAAATGCAAAACAATGTCTGATTTAAAAAAAACAGCAGCTGTACTGTTCTTACGTTGATAAAGGATATGTTGTGTCAATATTTGAAGAATCCTTAATTTTAGGGCCAAAAGTGGGTCCTACCGAACCCACTCCTTTTCTAACCCTACCCAACCTAATTTGCATCTTTTTTCAGCGGCTAAATGCTTTACCCTTAATTTTCCCGATTAAAGTCAACATATTACTTTTTAATTATTGTTTTTAATGTGTTCATATCCTGAACAAGTTGAACCATTTGGTATCAGTGTATCTTGACTAGTTTGGAATTTTTACCGGCAATACAAATATATGTTGACCTCGGATTAACGTTTCCCCGAATTTGACATTTAGGATTCCACGATGGGTGTTGCGCACAAGACAGGGCATGCTTACTCTTCATGAGGATCTGATTTCACTCCTTTTTGTAAAGGAGTTCGTGGATTCCAAGCTTTTGTTCTTTTTGTTTACGTTTAATCTTTTAGTTTGTTTCAAATCTGTATTCTCTTTGGACTATGCACTTTTGATCTCTCGCATGAGTATTCTTCACTGGACTGGATAAGCTGAAACAACAAAATACCTTAATTAAAATATGTCAATGTACCATGGATATACAAAATATGTCAATGTACCATGAATATACAAAATATATGTCAGACTACCATAAATGTACGAATTTACATCAACATACAATAGATATACAAAAATACGTTACAGTACCATAGGTACACACAAAACAATGCGTCAGTATAACATATAGATACACAAAAGCACTATAGATACATGTATACAAAAATAGTCTTAGAACCTTGATATACAAAATAAGTCAGATGATACGTCCGAGTACCATAGATATACAGAGAATACGTCAGAGTATAGTTGACAGTAAAAGGTTTCATATGATTTATGTAAATAAAAAATAAATATATTGCATCATCTAAGGTTAATGTCTTTGTACATAAATCGTTTTGGTAATTAACTTTGTTACTAACCTACAAGTAAACTGATGTCGACAATTATTGAGAATTAAAGATTTATAATTTTGGCTTGAAGCTAGTTTTCCATTTAGGCTTCTTTTGTTCTCACACTTATCACTTTAGAAAATATGTAAACATTGTATTTAAATTAATTAAATTTGATAATTGACAAATCTTAATTTAAAAATTAACCAATGAAAAGTAAGTTAAACAAACCAAGTCAAACTAACTAAAGTATGGGAAATCACTTGATTATTGGGTTTCCAAAAAAAGACACATCATAACATCTGTTTTTGTTTACCAGGTTTGTATTTAATAACTTAATATAATAATAAGTTTTGAAATTAAAATTTAAAGTTGAAATATAAAATTTCTTAAATAATTATTTCAGTAATTGAAAGGTTAAAGTCTGTTCCCTTTAAAAAGTATAATTAAATTTTAATGAGTTTATTCTGAAATTTCAGATTTGCTGATGTATTTGTTCTTTTATTTTATAAATCACCGAGTACCATATAAAAATTAATACAAATTGTAACATCTATTATTGTTTACCAGTTGTTCACCTGCTTGTTGTGCTTGCATAGATTGAAGGCTTGGTCGTCCGGAAGTATCCAGAAACCCAAGATGTAAAACAATATAAATCAACTGCGGGAAAAGACGTTCCCCCCGAAAGTAACATCAGCGCCGTCTTTTCCCGCATGACAGTATACTGTAATTAGAGTAACTATCAAAATCATGTTTTACGTGTGTATTAAACCAGATCATATCCTCTCCTGGAAAAGGAATTCGAAGATACCAAAGGGCGGACAGAAATCGTTAAATCGAAAGACAGACACGACCATGGTCAATAAAATGAAACGGTAGGCAAACACCGAACACACAACGCTACACTGAAAACTTAAGCTGGAGTAACATGAACCCTACCAAAACCAGGGTGAGTTCAGGTACTCCGGAAGGGTAAGCAACTCCTGCTCAACAAGTGGCACCCGTCGTGTAACTCGGACAAAGCCGGTGTATAGTCACAATCGAAGTTAGTCACAACCGGTATAGGAACGGATTAATATTCATGACAGTGGGAAGATATCCTCTGTCATTTGTGAAATGGATATTTCGTACCGGTCAACCAAATCATGATGGCGACCGAAAATGACGTTGGTCAGGAGACATTTTGCCATGTCAGGTCTTAGTCACTAACCCAAAGGAGGTCAAGTGAGACTTGAAAAACCC
Organism: Geukensia granosissima; assembly: GCA_032357055.1. Lineage (NCBI taxonomy): Eukaryota > Metazoa > Mollusca > Bivalvia > Mytilida > Mytilidae > Geukensia > Geukensia granosissima. The sequence goes on along the minus strand of JAULBM010049933.1, from coordinate 3,011 downwards.
TATTTGTTTCCTATATTTCTTTTCTAACTTTTATTTTCTCATTCTCTGCAAAAGTTTGTAGACTGAAGAATAAGTTAAACTTTCTATATACAATGCATTCATATCATAATTTTCTTTATTTTGCACCAGAACTATTGTTTGCTCTTTATTACAACCCAAGCCTGTTGGGTATAAACATATAATCATTAATACGATACTGTCTAGCTGGTAATAAAATTCAGGAATTGATGACCGAAGAAAAGTAGTAGTAAACAGTAAAATTGATGTAAAGTTATATAAATCCATACATCCTTAACGCATTTAACGAGCTAGACGATATTCAGTATTAACCCATAATAATGTCACCTCTGTACACGATCAACTTCAGTTTTTGTGTCTTCTAATATTCGATTACTTATGGAAAGGCGATAGGACAGTCTGCAATTCGTCTTCTGAGGTTGCTTACTCTAAGACATTTAAAATGCACTAAATTAAACGTACAACTTTCAACTTTTTCGCTATATTTGCCTAACAATCAAAGCTTTTGTTTCAACACGTGGAAATTGAAGGCAGAATCATGTTTTGAAATTATAACAAGGATTTTAAAACAATGAAAAAAAAAGTGAATAAACAGAGACATTTTTTTATTTTTCGGGTTATGTACATGCATACATTCATTTAAAAAATACAGAAATAGACAGATTGATCTAAGCTAAAATAGGAAATCTTACATTGTTAGCTTTTAATGAACGTATTTTCTACAATTGCGATTAGAAAAAATACAATTGTCTACATGTTAACTGTTTCTTCAATGGCGTGACTCTAGGACATTTGCAGCCCTGTAGCCAGAATTTTTATTCTGGGATGATTCATTACATAAATGCCTTTTAATTTTTCCGTTCAAAATTATTTAAATAAATACCATAATTTTCTAAGGCTCTTCCGTCTGATGCAAAGGTTAACCTGAGCTAAGTTTGCACTGCTGTTTATTTAGATGGTTTATGTTCTGATGTTTTAGCTGATTAAATGGCATTGTATTCCTACCGGATTTCCAACATTTTGACTTTAAGCACTGCTTGCGAGTTGTTAATCAACGAAATAACCATACAGTGCATCAAATTGATATTTAATTTGTAATACATATAACACTACCACTGGATATATGTAATTGCTGGTGAATTTTAGTCCCCGAGGATATTCGCAGCCCAGTGGCCAGAATATTTATTCTGGCATGATTCATTACATAGGTAACGTTAATTTTTCCGTTGAAAATTAATAAAAAAAAACCATAAATTTTTAAGGCTATACCTTCTTATGAGGTGCCGATGAGCATATTTTGGACTACTGTTCATTTAGATAGTTTTGCTTATTAAATGGCATTGTATTCTTATCGGATTTCCAACATTTTGAATTCGAGCACTGCTGACGAGTTGTAATTGAACGAAATTGCTAAATAGTGGATCAAACTGATATTATTATTTTGTAATACATTTATTATGTATGTTTTGCTGATCGAAGGTTCACAGAGAAATGACAAATTATATCCTATGTAAATTTCTTCTGCTTTTGCGCTTATCATTATGACAACCGGATTGAAAAATATTGACAACATAAAAACGCAAACAAAGCAACATAAATATGAAAGGTACTTAGCCATTCTTCAAAAAAGCCGACTAAAATATCAATAAAAGACAATTGTAAGTAGTATATGGGCACAGTTCAGGTCGCATTTCTCAGGTGGAGCTCAGGTGGAGGCGGGAGTGACGTCACAGGTGACGTCACCGGAAGTGACGTGGACCGAAAATGACGTTACCGGAAGTCTGGTGGACCGGAAGTGACGTCACCGGAAGTCACGTGGACCGGAAGAGACGTCACCGAAAGTCACATGACGTCACTGGACGCCAACGTTTTCCCGCGCTTTTTGGTTTTCGGGAATAGTCGGGTATGTTCGTGGATGTTCGTCTTGAGCACGGTGAAATGAGTCACTCACAACTAACTCAAACGGTTTTTTTGGTGGAAAAGACAAGCAGCAGCAGCAGCGAAATGAGCACATGAGCAGGGTTAAAAGAGCAAATGAACAATTGAACAGGGTGAAATGAGTCACTCAGGACTTACTCAAACTGGGTTTTTGGTGGAAAAGACAAGCAGCAGCAGCAGCAGCAGCCACAGAGCGAAATGAGCATATGAGCAGGGTTTAAAGAGTCAACCACGACTTACTCAATGTGGCAGATACCACATCTCATCACATCACACCACACCACACCACCACCACCACCACTCCAGACCACCACCACCACCACCACCACACCACCACCACTACACGGAGCGAAATGAGCAACTGAGCAGCGTGAAATGAGTCACTCACGACTTTCTTAAACGGGTTTTCGGTGGAAAAGACAAGCAGCAGCATCAGCACCAGCAACAGCAGCCACAGAGCGAAATGAGCACATGAGCAGGGTTAAAAGAGCAATTGAGCAGAATGAAATGAGTCACTCATGACTTACTCAAACGGGTTTTTTGGTGGAAAAGACAAGCAGCAGCAGCAGCCACAGAGCGAAATGGGCACATGAGCAGGGTTTAAAGAGCAAATGAGTAAGGACACAAGAACGATCATCCAATGAAATATCGAGAAAATTAACCAATCAACTTACAGGAATCTTGACATCTGGAGCAACGAATCGACGAGATAATTGACCAATTAATAAGAAGATAAAAAACCAACAACTAATCAAATTAAGACAGTAAGTATAAAAGGCACAGCGCGTATTCGCAAACTTCAGTAACACAGTTACTTCAGTGACGAATATTGTCGAAGTGACAACCAAGATGCTTACTTGTAGCATATGCTGAGAAGAATTTACTCAGAATTACAATCTGACCAGACATGAGAATACCCATAGTGGAGGAACTCAGAGATGATACGACATATCTTTGTCAACCAGACCGCTTTCCAGGTCAACGTATCGTTTGGATTTATGTTGAGAAACGTCGAGACCGGAGAGCTGAGGTACTACCATTCCAGCCAGAACAAC
>JAULBM010049922.1:0-10558 GCA_032357055.1 Geukensia granosissima | reverse complement strand
CTACTGATGAGACGTTACTGCTTGAAATATACATGTAGCATACGAAAATTCTCCATATTTATTAAACATTGGAAATTTTGTATTTTAAACCATTGGATCGATGCCTCTGCTGGTGGACTGGGAGTCTCCGATGGTATTTAACAGCCCACTTTACAGACTTGTCTGACATAAAATTTATCAAACGATGTTTTTCAGAAATTTCCTGCATTTGTTTAAATTCTAAAACACTAAAATACGGAAAGGCCTAAAAAGTATAGCACTAAGTAGTTGTCCCTGCCGTCGGATTCGTTTTCGATTTGTTCTGATTTGAGTGCTTCTTTTGCTAGTTTGAATATCGGACTTCCTACGTATTGTTTCTAATGCTACTGATGAGTTGTTGATATGTACATTTAGCAAAGAAAATTCTCCAAATTTGTTAAAAATTGGTAATTTTGTATTTTTAATATATTTTTGTAAAATCTTCGGCTAGTTAGAACCAAATTTTGCAGGAATATGTATATGAGAATCTTTTTGAAAAATATTTCATCGATCCGAAAGCAAAAAGTACAGATAAAGCCCTTTTCATCTAAAACTACCGAGCTGGTTTAGTTCATTTGTTGTGAAAATATTTCAATGATCCTTCAAAACAGTTATGTTTATGATCTGTAATCCACTATGATCGTTACAACCGGGACATCAAACCCTAGAATTGTTACGTGAATGGCTTTTGGAAGGTTCGCCACAATCGTAATCTTTTATGGCGATCGGACGATAAGCTCAACATTAGACACAGTAGGAAGCCAGAGCATGTTGTTTAAAATATGGCTCTATCAATTACACTTCGATAGAAATCAACATAGAACATAAATTATAAAAATATAAATCATTTCTGCCCCTTTGGTATCTTCGAATTCCTTCGGAAATATTTTGGTCACCATCAGGATTTGACTGACCGACACGAAATATCAATTTCAAATGACAACGGATATTTTCCGGCTGTCGTCAAAACAAATAAGTTGCTATACCGGATGTTTCTAACACCGATATCGACTGTACATCTTCTTTGTCCTTAATTAACACAGTGGGTGCCTCTAGTGAAACAGTAGGTGCTAACCCTGCCGGAGCACCTGAACGCACTCTGATTTTTGTATGGTAAGTGTTACTTTAGCTTAAGTTTTCCGTTTAGTGTATTGCGTACTCGTTTGTCTTTCGTTTTTTGAGGGTTTTTTGTTGACCATTGTCTTGTCTGTCTTTTGATTTAACGATTTCTGTTGGTCGCTTTGATATCTTAGAATTCGTTTTCTATAATAAAATTCATTTTCTATAATTCAATTATTTTTCTATAATTCAGATAATATTTAATTCAACATTTCTGTTTAACTAAAATTTCTCTGTCAATTTCATTTTAACAGCCAAGATTATACCCTTTTATTGAAGGATATCCTTTAAGGTTAAATACCTATAAAACTCTTTCTATTTGTCAAGGGAAAAATCTGAGCATAGAAATTGAAGATATTTAAAATTTGTATTCTAAAACCTCATAAATTTTCTATAGTCAGCAGCCTAATGAAGTTTTCTTACGTAAGACAATACAAATCCCATTTTTTGCAAAAAAAGTTTAGTTCCTTTGACAAATTTTTCTATAAAGTAAATCGATGTCATAATGTGTCTAAAAATTTTAATTGACCCTTGGATGATTCCAAAAGCGTTCACTGGTTTTGAAATTTAAAAATGAAACATAGAGCCTTAAATGTCTTAAAATTGGATCCCATTTATTCGTCAAAACTGATTTGTTCTGGTACAACTTCAACATTTAGCCGCCTTTATTTGGCATTTGTCCTGATCATGTTATAAGCATTGCTGTATCAGGTGAGCCACTGATTTGTATCAAATATAATGTGTTATACCAGCCACTGATTTGTATCAATTATAATATTTTATATAACTTGTGTGATTTTTCTGTATACGTATTGGCCAATCCCTTTTTTTTCTTTTTTATACTATTGTCAATATTTTTTTAACTCATTATTTCAGAAAAGAAAAAAAACGAAACAAAATGACATTATACCTTTTTGTTGAAAGCTTGGTATTTCGATTCGTTTTCAATGTAGGTCTGTATTTAAAATCCTTTAAGATATGTGTCTATATCAATTATAGAATTTTATATTAAATGAAATCTTAAGAAATCGACTTTTTACACAATGTAACGAGGATAAAAAAATATTATTTCTTTCATAAAAAATAAGGCAACAACTTAACGAAAAATTATACACAATCCTGAAAGATTTTGTGTGTGTTTTCCTAGTCCATATTACATATTCTTTCTTTCATCATTCCTGTGTAACAAGTCTTTTTATTCTCTCAGTGGAAATAAATATATCTATTAAGTTTTGAAACAGAAAAATAAACGTATATCAAGTATGAATTTAAAACTTTAGATCAATACTGAAAACCAACAAAAAAGACAACATGGTACAACAAACGTTTCGACCTCGAAAGAGTATAGGCAGCTGTAGTTTTACTTTACTGCTGTTTCAAAAAACACGTTCAGTTTGACTTAGTGTTTAAATATCATTAGTAGTAAAAATAAAATAAATTAATGTGCCCAAATTGACCGTATAACTCAAAGAATGAATCAAAGGAAGTCTTTCTTTTATCAAACAAACACGACTTACAGTTACATGCCTAGTTAAATTAAACACAGCTATGATATCATCTTGACGAACACTATCATTTGCACTTTTCCTTTCTCTCAAAAAACTTATTTTACAGTTTACTTTACATCTATTCAAATACAATGTTACGGAAATCAACATGCACGGCCTGTATTCATTTTGTACATCTTGGCGTGTGTGCTTTAATTATGTCACTGTCTGGAAATTTAATAGTTTTTTTACTTCTGTGGTTCTAACTTAGACTTCAAATGATATGGCTTTTAGCGTACCTGATGAAGGTTAATCCAGAAATTCCATATCTTTTCTTTTTATTACAATTATAAGTCATTTAATTTTCACATTAAACAAATCTTTACAATATTAGCTACATAATCATTATCTTTCATAACTTACATGATAAATGCCTTGTCGTCATTTTTCCTACAATACGATTTCATGGATTTCATCATTGTTTGCCGACTGATTTCTGTCTTAAATGTTACTATCGCAGGTACGGGTTCGAAATGGTAAAAGCCATCAAACAAAACTTTTGAAACCAATTCACCAATTTAAAAATAGTTTTTGATTGGCCAAGTGGTCATTTAATTTATATGGCTTCATGTTCTGCCAGAAACGAACCTCAGCGTAAACATAACTAAAGAAACCTTTCATGGAGCCCATTTTTCCAGTTAGTTACGGCCTTGGTGGTGTAATGTTTAGCGTGGTCGCCTCGAGTGCGAAAGGTCTTTGATTCGATCCCCGGCCGGGTCAAACCAAAGACATTAAAATTGGTATTTGCTGCTTCTCCACTAAGCACGCAGTATTTCGGAGTAAGAGCAAAGACTGGTCGACTCAGAGTCGGAATAACGTGTATGGGTAAAGTGGCACGTCTTCGTGCAAACTGTTGCATTCGTGAGCTGGCACGTTAAAAATCCGACTCGGCGTCTATTACAAAGCAGCGGTGATTAATCATCAATTTTCATTAATATGCTCTTGTCCTGAATATGCATGAAATATTTGCCACTAGACGTTAAGCAACATTCAATCAATCAATTAATCAATCCAAAAGTAGTTAAGGATTAAGAAGTATTTATTTCACCATCAAACGATAATACAAAGATTAGAGCTTAAAACATACAATATAAAAGATAACCATTTAAGTAATATCTAAATGAGATAGTATAGGTCTTGCTGAAACTATTTCCTGCTTCTTAAAACATGAAAAAGTACATTATTCAGTTCTGATAACTTCCTGTAATAATACTTCAGCACAGGGATTCTAAATATTAGGCAGCTTACTTTTAAAAATCAACTTTTTATTCTATATTAACGGCTTGATTTTTATTTTTTTAATTTCTGTTTCATCGATTCTTGACAAAATGTCTAACAACTATTTCGAAGTTAATAGAATCAGTCTAATGAAATGCTTTCTTCTATCTTTCTCTGATATTTGAAAGAAGTATCTTTCATGTTATGCTTGTCAAAGGAATGAATGGTTTCAGAAATTGGAAGTTTATTTTGAAATTCGGAACTGAAGTGAGAGAAAAAATTGCCATTTAAGACAAGAGGAAGCGGGCTTTCATACTGATGACAGTCAGAGTTCCTCGGTAATAACGAGTGATATGGGTGGAGGTAATCTGTTGTGTCTTCAATGTTGACGTGGATATGGCTATTTGATTCACTCGATGATTCAATTTTAACATTCATGTCAATTTTTCTTTCTATGTCTGCAATATTAGACATTGCATGATCGTCTACGCCATGGTAGATATGATTAGAAATTCTTTGGGATTCTTCTGATTGAATATGTTCCGCGAGAGCTGAATAACTGCTGATTAACTGCTACAAGACTTGCGGTAAGGAGGTGATCTTTAACCATTTTACTTGAAACCACAAAAAACGCAACATTTTTGTCAATTGTTTATTTCACTGTGGCTAAAAACCTCTTTTATATTATTTTATAGATATATATAATAAAATGAAATCCTTATGTTTATGAAAAAAATTACAAACAAAACGATCATCGTCGTTTGGACAAATGTTCATTGGAGACTGTTCCGCGTTTTTGATGGAGGATTACCAAATAAAATTTCCAATTACTGTTTCATTAACGAAATGCAATCAACCTGTATTTCCAGAAAATGGTGACTTTTGCATGCTTTTAAAGTACTCTCATCAGCAGCATAAGGACCAAAACTAAGATCATCATAGATCTTAATATTATGTCCAAAAATAGAAGAACTTAAAACCAAAAAAATTTGAAACTCAAAACAGGAAACTAAATCCTTGGGCAAAACCACTTTCTGCTTAAAAATTCTATTATGTCCATGTTAATACAGTTTATTTTATTTTTGTTAGCATCTTTTCATGTGGCATTCAAAATCAATAATATTAATGTGTGTATTTTCCTGTGCAAATACATTTGGATAAGGAGTTTTATATGTAGGGACCGTAAGGATAGTGCAGAAAACACAGAGACTCTAAATAAAGAAAGATGTCAGCTTTTTTTCTCAAGAAATCGAGACTCTCCTCAAAATGCATCCACCGTTTGTGAGGGTTGTGTGAATCTTTAGCAAACGTCCTTTGGAGGATAAATTAACAGTTGAGAGATGTGTTTGAACATTAGGGAGAGGAAAATTCAATCTTCGTATGCTAATATTTTTTTTAATAATAATGGAAGCAAGATTAAGTCCTCGAATTAAGATTTAGAAAGATAAGATGAAGCAGAATCTATAATTTGTTGCAAAACGACTTTGTTATCATTAAGTTTATCATACGCACATCTTATAATTTCATCTTCGAATAAATGTATTGCACAGATAATGCCAAATCAGCATTAGTTCACTGTCTTGATAAAAACTGCCAATTTATTGGTTCACGTTTGGAAAAGGAACTGTTGGTCCTTTTGGAAAATGTCAGTTGAACCTAATTTAAACTGGAACCGTTTTCAAATAATAAATTATAATTTACTAAATATAACATTACGCCAGTTGGATATGACTGTGTGTTTACTAACCATTGTTTGCGGATTGTATTGTATCTTCATCTGGATAGGTATCTGAAGTGTAAAATATATGCATACATTATAAGAGCTTAAAATAATCGATTGTTGCGGTTAGCCGCAGATTGCAGACATTATTCTTAATCATTATGATCATAGAAATTAAACAGTCACAACAGGGACGGATCCGGGATTTTGAGTTGAGTACGGAACTCACACTAATTTTTGTAGGGTTCGTATTACTTCAGCTTTATTTTTTAGTGTAGTGTTGAGTATTTTATTTTTGTCTTTCATTTCATTTTGTTCGTCATGGTCTTGTCTGTCTTCCGATTTAACGATTTCGGTCTGCCCCGTTGGTATGTTCGAATTCCAGAACAAATTGTCGTCTAGCTGACTAAAGCGATTATTCAATTATTTTTTTTAACCCTCACTATACAAATCAAAGAAATAATTGTGATTTTCCTATTTGTATCCATCTGGATCCACCACTGCCGAATGATACTATCAAACAACTAATTATAATAACAAGTTATAAATTATTAACTCATAAATTTGCATTAATTAATATGTAATTACATGATTTTGCATAAAATCTTCATATTCATCACAATTTTGTCGGCCAATATGAAATAGCCATTTCACAGATGAGGACGGATCTTTCCTTGTGAAAACATGATATGAGCTTCAACCGCTTGAATAGTATGATCAATACCAACTCCCTTTTACCCTGAAATGACTAATACAAGAAAGGAAAAGGGACAATGCAGTGTTTTTTTTAAGCGGGAGGACCAGCTCATCCCTTCTGATCAACTATGTTCACCAACCTTATTTTTATTTCTGGGATGTCAGCTGAATAGTTGTATGTTTGTTTTCAGTATATAAATATTCCTTATGGTTTGTAATCTCTAGTATCGGATTACTTTTACTTTTTTGTTCCATCGACCTCCTCTGTACATTGCCGGCTTGCATCACTCAGAGCTCTCCTCTCTTGAGTTCCAAATGGTAAAACAACTTTTTCGTTTAGAACAAAGTGGGAAGGGTATAATATAAATCTTGCTTTGATTTTAAACAAGAAAACTATCTATGAACTTAAAATTAAAAGAGGCCTGTCAACAGTCAAACAAAAAAAAACTTATCATAAAAGAAGAAACATGACAAAACTCTTCTTATAAATATGTCATTTGACTTTTTGTGACGTCATTGTTAGGAAGAATGTTATTACGAACTTCATGATGGGAATTCCTACCGTTGGAAATGCTGAGTTGCCTTTCAAATCTGAATCGTTGAGACCGTTTAAAACGTGTAAAAAGGTTACTGAACTTTATTCTTTAAAAAAAAATTTACATACTGTTTACAAATAAAAAAAACAGAGCTTTGTACTACTAGTCTGTCACAAATGGTAATGCAATGCTAGTTTCTTTCATCTAATTTTGAAACATTTTCTATCTGTCAAATGTACTTTTCCCTTTTTTCATATCTTAAAACAGAATATCTGCTTTTGATTTAGGATTAATATTATAGCTGTCATTGGTTCTCCTATACTGCCATGTATAACAGGAGCTTTTGCTGTACAATTCAAAGGGCAAACAAGAACTGCTGTTTCTCCTTGTCTTGCATATACACTTGATGAGTTTGCTTAGTTCTGTAGCAATTAACCGATACCAGAACTAGTTATGGCAACAATATATGTTAAGAAAGTTTATAAAGCAGAATTCATAAAATGTAGAATATTTAACATAAAATCACATTTCAAGACACAAAATACCTTCATATAGTTTTCTATAATTATTAAGATTACTATAATATATTCTGACATTATTTAACCTTGATAAATATTGAACCCATATTCAAACGGACAATACTATAGTGAATACCTAATAACCATCATTATTCAATTCTATTTCAAATAAAACAAAAAAATTGTCTTATACATAAACACGTGTACATTGTGAAAGGTTTGTATTACTTACATTCAAATACTAACACGCAATTCAAAATCTTAATTATACTCTTCTGTTTGTTTTGAAATTGTTTCCTGTATTTCCCTTAAGCATCTGTGTTGGTGTAATAAACACTGATTTATACAGGAAATATACATTAATCAAGAGTGTAAGTGGCTGGTTTTCATTTTAATTTGAGGAAGTAATATGAAATTTAATGAATAATATGAGGAAGGTGCTACCTTAAAAGCGAGCGTTGAAAATCACAGGTACTTGTATATATTATCTATTATGCTAGTAATTATTTTTTTTTATTTGGATATGGATAGTAAACACTCGCATAATGGATCATTCCAATTAATATCTGAACAGGGGGCTGGGTTGGTGTGGTCAGTTACATTCCCCAGAAGCACAATTTGATGCCCCTGCTATTTTTTGTATATTCATATTAAAGCATTTACAATTTAACAATAAAAAAGATTCTATTTTTATACAAACGGTAAGGAATAAAAGATATTATAGCTTTTTCAATTTTAAGCCAAATTCTTGGGCAAACAATATGACTGAATGACACTTGTCTTTCATAGTACACACCATATACAAGGATATAGTAGATATATATCTTTATCAAACTTATTGGGTAGATAATTTGTCTTTTCAAGATATCAATGGCTACTGATTACCAACTCGTTCACATCTCAGACTGCCGGGGAAACAAAAAAATTATTTGGAACAGTTAACACCTTGTGAACAAATGCCAATTTCCAAGATTCTCAGTGTTACTAATATGCAGCACTGTGATATTACTAATGTACAGAATAATGACAGTTTTGAAGGACTCAACAAAATTTTTTTTCTTGCAGATTTATCATATATACTTGTGATATTTTCTATGTTAAACAGTTCAAAATATTTATCAATAATGACCAATTTATCACAAAATGGCCATTTCTTTGATCAATAACTCGCCAGCAGTGCTCGGGGTCAAAATGTTGGAAATCTGGTTAAAAACAGTCAGTTGAAATCTTTCAAGTAAACAACTTATTAAGTCATAGTAACAAAAATTCTGTCACTTACATTCTGCTATCGTCATGATTGTCGTAAGTGCAAACAGGAGCCACAACTTCGGACTATATACATATGTCATTATACAAGTAGACCATAACAATGTTAAATAAATATTGTGAATTTTATTATGCTACACAGTCAATTGAGACGTTTATATGTATGAACAACACTTTGGTCGGCGGAACTTCACTGCCCATGGTCGGTAAAACACCGACATTTGCGCTGAACGGTTGGAGATTTTATGCAGATTTATTCAAAGTGATTTCGTGTTATGTTAAGATAAAAATCTTCAGCTGTCCTTTTTCTAATCGACAAAAACCTGAAAGCAGGCATGGAATCTTAAAGCAATTCACCATGCGCCTTCTAGGAATGGAAAAAAGGGGATATGGAGTAAATATTCATGGCACATACATCTGATTTGTACAAGAAAATTCCAAGCAAAGGAACAGCGCTTTGATTGCTGTTTTTCATTTCAAAGTTACGGCGAGGCCTTCAACACGGAGTGAAAACTCGCACCTCACTGTAAGTTCAGGACGGCCCCTAGCACCGGTTCGAGGGAAAGTCTTTGCTAGATGTCGACGACACTACATCTGTGCATTGGAGAACACAAATGCGGGGTAAGGTCAACAAATTTCAGATATACACGGGGAAAGAAATCTAACGAAATCTGTCATAAGTTGCCCGACAGTAATACATACAAAATCAAACACAATGTTTAATAAACAAATACAGGGCACAATTAAGTGTCGGATTTTCTTTCATTTTCCCCCACAAACACCGTGACAAAATTTTGAAGAGTCTGAATGGTGTTGATTATAAACTTTCTTTCTGTTTTCCGACATCTCCCGGCAATGTCTGACGTCGGACTTCAGGTTTTTTCATACACATCACTTTAATTGAACTGTATGTACTTAAAATAAATTGTCTTTCACCTATAGATAGTCTTTAGTTATTATGTCAGTGTTTTGTGCATGATGCATGGTTACAAGATTTTACTACAAAAGTGGATTGATTTTGAGATGCATGTTTTGACATACATTTGTGTTTTTAGATTTTGAGTTATTGATAAAGGTTATATCAATATATTGCGATACGATTAAAAAATCTGGTGCACCGGTACAAAATTTAAGAACAACGGATTAAATTTAGATCATGCACAAAAAAATTGCTTTATGTTGCTTTAAATAGTTTTTTTTCAAAATCTGGGAGAGTCAAATATATGATTATTTCACAATATAAAAAATACAAAAGATTTTTCAAAAAATGGTATGCTTGCAATGCATTATAACGTACGTGCTCCTGCAGGGACCCCACGTCGCGACCAATTAAGGAAAACAAATAAAAAGGAGGAGCAAGTGCGGCAATCTAATTTTAATTAGATTGGCCGGGGTATATAGAAATAGGCAAGGATTTTTGTCTTCATGAATATCTTAAAATGATATATGCGCATAAAAATATGTTTAGAAATTTAGAATGTCAACCAAAAACATGACGTCATATAATATAACCCCATTGCACCCTATTTTGCTGACTCGGTAGCTGCAGTACTGTTCAAACGACTTTTAAATTTCATTTTGCAACATATATTATAAGAAAAGAAAAAAACATTAAATTGAATAAGATTCATAATTTTGATGCCGAAATTGGGGTACATCGAATACAAAATTCATTTTTTCTACCCACTATCCCCTAGCGAGATTTAGCGGAATTTCCGGCAGCTATTTGACGGTCTCTGAGGCTGTTCACCGCTGTAATGGGCAGGTAGAGAGAAACAGAACGAACACTTCTAAAATACCTCCTTTACCATAAAGATATAAATTACCTTTTCAGCGTGTCGGTCTAGCACAAAGCAGATATTCCACATTGCATTCAACTACCTTCTTCACGTTATAATATAGATGTAATATTCCAAATGT
>JAULBM010049921.1:0-20348 GCA_032357055.1 Geukensia granosissima | reverse complement strand
TGCAGGACAGTGACGGTGGTGTTGGTTACAAGCTGAAAATATATATACGTTTTGTGTTTTCACCACCTGACAGTCAATCAGGCAATCGAGTCTTTTCGTATGACTCTAGACTCATTGACATATGTTAACATAACAAATCTATTCCCTGCAATTCCATCAGATAGACACTGCACCCATCAAGGGGATTTGAAGGAGAAATATTTCAAGATTCTTGAAAAAAAATTAAAGCCCTTCAAATTTTGTAAATTTCTGGTTTAAACAAGTTCATATCGCGGCGACCTTTGAAAAGATTTGGCTAAACATTAAGCAGTTCCTATTTACAAAAATAAATCAAAAACTTCAAAGATTTAAAAATTAGGTCGAACGCAGCACGTATCCAGAAGGTTGATGTTATAGGTTAGAGACGTCAAAATAGGTATCAAAAATCATGAGCTACGAAAATTGGTAACACCAGAAGTAACAGAAAGTACCGGTGGCAGTGTTTATGAAGGAAACCAATATGATCACAATTAGCCATTTCCGTTATATAATCCGATAAAGTGACCTCTTCGGCAGGAGTTTTATGGTCGTATCCGCTCCGCTTTAAGACTGCGGTATAATTACCCTGCATTCAGCCCTTTCACAATGACAAGAATCTGGTCATTATCAATACAAACTCCGAAACAGTGGTGACACGTCCTAGCTATGGCTAGTAACGATTTATTCCACTGCCAGAAGCCCTATCAATTTTTTGTTTACGCGGAAATAAAAGCATTTCCGTTTTAATATTATTGAATGAAATTGTCATAAATTTCAGTTACATGTTACTTCTTTTACAAATATTGTAGAATAAAACGTCATTGAAAACACCATCCATTAGAAAAAAATCGGTATATCAACCTCCACACAAGGACCAATCGTTACTACTCGGCTATTTCCGCCTTGCTATCGAAATATCTCTCGTAGGCATCAAATAGAAATTCTTCTTAAATTGTTCGCCGAAAGTAAAATATGCTCATAAGAACTCATAAAAATAAATTTCCCAACAATTAATATTCAAGCTTAATCACACTAAATTGTGATATATATTCATTCTAAACCACCACAAAAGTATGATGTCAAGAACTTTAGGTGTTGAATGTTTTTTCTCTCTTTTTAAATTTTTTTTCATTTGTTGTTCCATTGAAAATCCGGAAACATCACCGACAACAAACTTACTGTTACGAAATTTGCTTATGACGTCAAATCCCGTTGTCAACCAAAACAATGTTGTTTGAATGCGAATTTGGTTGTGACAGACGTTTTCTCACTTTACTCGTACAAAAATAACATTTAAAAGGTACGTTTCATTGTTCAATGCTTTTCCAAACACATGTAATTACTGTTTCAATGTGCGAAGCGAAGGCGTCCGCCATATTGATTATGCTGTTCGTTGAAATTTAACCAATCGTAAGTATTCGGTCATTCTCGTTTTCTCAAATAAATTGTTCTATCCCTACGCTTAATGTGTACGAGGCTATTGGAGTGAGTGAGAATGGCAATCTCCGTCGCATAGACGCTTCGATGTATGAATACTCATGCATGAGTTAGACTGACGGGCCTGTCTCAATCTTGTGGATAAAGAGACAGAGAAACACTACACTCACGAAGGTTTCGATTGGCTGAAGATGAGCACCTCTCTGATTGGTCAATCTATGTTTAGAACCTAACATTTGGGAAAATACTAGAATTTGCACGTTTGTTTACACCGGATATTTTAAATTTTTTTCAAATAATTAATGATTGTAAAAAAATTGAACTTTAGTTATATACATAAATT
This sequence comes from Geukensia granosissima, assembly GCA_032357055.1. NCBI lineage: Eukaryota > Metazoa > Mollusca > Bivalvia > Mytilida > Mytilidae > Geukensia > Geukensia granosissima. The sequence goes on along the minus strand of JAULBM010049921.1, from coordinate 18,550 downwards.
TGTTAGAAAAAAACTAATGTCGATTAGTTTTTTGACTAACAGAAAATATGTTTTGATTTTTGTTATAGTGACGTCACACAGAGGAATTTCTACTGCGGCTGATTTGTCTTTATCTGTCCCTTGAACGCAACATAGCCTAGCGTAGTAAGCCAGGGGGCAGCACTAGTCAGTCTAATACATGAGCACGTCTCTGCATCCAGCCATGCTCACAATAGCAAGATCTTGCTATTAGTAGTCATCCGCAACAAAATAGCAACTTGCTTATTTCAAAAATTTAAGAAAATTATTATTTTTCTTCATACTATTCTATATTGTCACTTTCAATTATTTAGTTTTAAACAAAATATTTTTTACTTTTGACTTCTGTAGTAAATAAACGTTATGAAAGATTGTAAAATTCCCTTCACAATTCAATGTTTTTCGTCACGTCATAGACGTATGATGCCCTGAATGCAAGGGTAAACTGAGAGAGAAGTGAACTTTTACCCTTGCGCGGAAGTTGATAATATCTATGATATTTCATTATTCTACAAATGAGTTCTAATCAAAATTTGAGCAATTAGTACAACAATAGGTTTAACAATTAGTTGATTGCTTCTCAATTTAGATTTTATTTTATAAACATTGCATTTTTATCAATTAACTAAGCCATTTAGAAGATGATTGGTTCAATATTTTTGAAAGAGGGAGATTTGGGGGGAGAAATTTTGAAGAGGGAGATTTTTGTCTCCCACATGGGAGACTTTCTCAAAGTGGGAGATTGACCAAAAATCAATGAAAAAGAGGGAGTCTCCCTCTTAAAGTGGGAGGGTTAACAGGTATGAATTCAAGTTTTTATATTGATTGAAGTATATGTGGATCTTGGGAAATATATGATGGTGTAACATCTACATATTGACCATAGTTATCAGTGCTCCATCCACAAAGCCACTTGCAAATATATATTTTTGCAAGTTTTATTTTCATGCTCTTGTGATTTGTGAGTAATAATTTTCGCTGATGATGTCCATGCGTATTTTTACAATTATAGTTTCAAAAATTTATGGTCAAATTTTATACCCTAATATATATGACACTCTAGATTGTCTGTAATGTTAAAACTAAAGTTTAATAAATTAAACATTTTTATTTTTAGATAAAACTTTATTTAATTTTTTTAATTGATTATGATAATTTAATATACTTAGAGTGGAAAAAAATATGATTAGGCTTTAAAATAAATAATAATATTGATCATCACTTTTTATTATACTTTTTCCAAAATAAAGTAAAAAAGAAAATAAAAAAATGTTGGCCTAATAAGAAATGTGGAATCATGGAGAGAATATAGGATATAAGGACCCTACAGCAATATTAATATGGGTTATTCTTTGTGCTCAAGTTTTGATTTCCATGATTGGTCTTAAAACACTGGTGGGTTCAATATCAAAGCTGCTAGTTTAGCTATTTTGCACATTACAAGCTATCCTGACGGTACGCTAAAAATGAACTTTTTCTTATTTTGAATAACTTCTTAATAAATATTTCATGCAGGAAAACAAATGCTCTAAATTCAAATTGAAGATTAGTTTTCCAAAAATGGTCAGCATTATCAACTTTTTGTGCTTTGAAAAATAGCAAATTACTTTACAAATCTATGGACACCATTTTGAATTGAAATTTAGCCCAATCTAGCATTAATTTCTTACACTACATAGATCCTCCTAGTGGCTAGCCTAAATGGTCGTTCAATATAAAATCCCTAGCTAGCATAACCTACAATGTTGATTGCATCCCAGTTATATTATCATGGGAAATGTAGTTCAGCATTTGAAAAGATATTAAATTGGAATTGGCTTTGGATTCAGTGAGTGATCAACAGCTTAAACCTCAAAAAATATTTGAGTGTTGAAACTAAAGTGAGCCTTTTCTTTTATTTTTTTTAACAGGAGGGTAGCAGGTTTATGTTTTTTATTAAGCTTTCAGTTTCATTAGGTGGGAAATAAATTATGGATTTCTATTGGCTGATTGATTTCCCTTACTTATTGTAAATCAAATAATTCTAAATTATGTTAAAACAGAACCATAACTAGTAACCACAAATTGATTAAAACACTTACTAAATTCTTTCATAAATATAAAGATTTGGTATCAAAATTTGGATGGACTTGTAATCATCTTATGAAACATAGGATATCACACCTACTTTTTACGGAAATCTGGTAAACAAAGCTAAAAAATTTTAACAAAATACACATGGTCTTAAAATTCTTCTTAATTAATAAACTTATCCATAAAAGATATCATCACAACACTATTAATAAATCTTTAAATATGGTTTTTTATTGGTATTAATATTGCCTTTCTTGTGAATATCTTAATACAGAACTAAACAGTTTATATTTCTTCTGAAATTTTCTACTTCCTGTCTATATATTTTTATATTGGCATTTGCACAACCCATGTTTTCTTTGACTTCTAATGATATCTAATCACTAAATACAATTGGACATGTTTATATTGATACCATAGTAAAGGAAAACTTGGTTTCCTGACTGGTTGCTTTTATGTTTTTAACTAGCAGACAGCAACTGCGAGTACTCTTTCAAGGTTGATCTTTTCTTGTATCAAATATTACTTTAAATTGATTTGTTGTTGGTTACAAGTCTTAAATCCATTTGAACCGATATTTATGTGTTTTTATTGTTGTTTTGTCACACCACTGTCACCGGTTAGGGATGGGTTGAGTGCTCATCAATGGGTTAACCCAGCCACATACTTATGTGCCTGTACCAAGCCAGGAACCTGTAGTCCAGTGGTTATCTTTGTTTAATTGGTCATTTTTTGTATTTTGTTCAACATTTTTTCTATAGATTAATTGATTGTCGTGTTGTATTTCAGGTCTTTTACAGTTTCCCTTGTGGTATGGACTCTGGTTCATTGTTGAAGGCTGTAATGGGACCTGTAGAAGTTTTGATTTGACCGTCATTTGGTGGATGGCTGTCTGATGGACAATCATGCCAAATCTCCTATTTTTATAACAAAAATGACTACAAAATATCTTTTAAAATCCTCTTTATTAAATCACTTAAAAGCACCAACTTGCATGAAAATATCTCTAATATCAGCAGCAAGTTTGCATCACAATTGTAGAGAAACATTTCAACTGGCTCAAACAAATAAAGTCACAATTTACCAGGTGTCAATCCAGTCTACTACAAGTGAAATTATTTATAACAAAAATTAACAAAAATGCAAAGAAAACACCAACTTTCCTTATTTTTCATAATCACTTCAAATTTTGATTTGTTTCAATACATGTTTGAGGCGGCTAGTCTCAATTTCACTTCAAGTATTGTTTAGCATAGCTTGAAATCAGTAGCATGTTAAAATGTGATTTAAAATCTGTTCTTTTTGTTATAACAATATAAAAATTTCAGGTAAACTGAAAACCTTTAACTATATTTTTACAATGTATGAATGGCCATTTCAATTACTAGCAATAATAACCATAGTGTTTAATGCATTAACAAGGCACAAGTATTCAAATTAATGAATAAAGAATGGTTGACCAAACAATTCAAAAATTGGTATATAAGTTAACTAGTATGGCGTTGATTGTAGAAGCTTGTTAACCTTTTCATTTGTATATAGGAGTGGGTACATTAAGCCCCATATTTGGCCCAAGTTTTGGATTTTGTCACACAATGATAAGTAAAATTTTGTTCAAAATGGGTATGATTGCACCAAAACATCATGAAGATATTTTTACTTAACATTTGCACATGATAAATCTTTAATTGTTTGGTTGTTATGGTTTGTGCAATCTATATTAAAATCGACAAAATTGTATTCAATTAAGTAATTTGTTAGTATTTTCATATTCAAAGCAATTTCTATGTGCCATGTGAACATTATAGAACCATTTAACTCAAAATTCTGTTGGATTTTCCTTTTGTAGATATTATTCAATTAAAAAAAATATAAAATAATAGATTTTAGCCACTTTTCTATTTTCAAATTTTAATTAGAAAAAATCTTTATGCCAAAATTGTGGCATAAGGACCATTGTCCTTTAAAGGTTCAGTGAACAAGGTTAACATGCCTTTATTTTGTCTGTGGTAAAAAAAAATTAATTGTTTAAAAAAATATAATAAACATGAGTTCTGGAAAACCTGAATCAACATATGCTGCCAACATTCATTTTTTCTTACCTGGGGATACAGATCTCTTGCATGGTGATACAATTCTAGCAAAAGTCTAAATAAACTTTAAAATAATCCAACAAATGTAACACAATTTTCCATTTGATCTTAAGTTTTAAGTCTGGGTGCAGCAGTGATAAAAGCTTAGATCTCATTACAAAATAAAACTAATAAATGATAAAACAGTTATCCTGAATGAATATCACACAGTGAGTAAATAAATAAATAATAAATAAAAACACTAACAAAATAAATAATATAAATTATCAAAATTACAAAATTAACATAACAATTTATTTATTGTCTGTTATTTTAGTACAAAAATTTATTTACAAACTTTATTCTTATGGCTTACATAAACAACATTCATTATGGGCTGTTCCAGAAAGATTCTATGGAGCATTTAAAAGCATAGTCATTGACCCTGCTACGTAAATCTATATACAACTTCATTGGGATTTCCTAGCTTTGTTCAAGTGTGGTCTGTGTCCCAGTATTTTGAGAAACATGTGCTTTAAAGCTGAATAATCAGAAACTAAAATATTTGCCCTGCAATAAAATACCCTTTACTGTTTTACCCTTTATAAAGATAATTTACAGATAAAACAGATATAATAGCCACAGCTCTGGAATAAATTTAGACAAATCTACAGAAAAGTTTACATTTACCTAATAATCTAAAAGTTTATAATGTGGTTGCCTTCATAAAGACCAATAGAATCTCTTCTGGTACAGCCCTGAGCAAATATTTTAAAATTATCACAGACTCAATGGGAGACAACTCTTTTCATTTGGCACATAAAGTTACAAATATCATTCCAACAGATCAAGCACTTCTGTTATGGTTTCAACTTACAAATTTACACACTAATTACCATATGGAAACCAATTGTGGAAAGGGCTATAATAACCCTCCATGTGCAAAATTTATACAATACAAAAATAGTTTTCTTTAAAGCCAAAATGTACTCTAATAGACTTCTCTAGAAGTACGTTATTTCTACATTCAGTACGCATTTAGTTTAACCCCCTTACACTTTTTCTGTTGAGCAATAATTTGAAAAGCTTTTTAAGGATTCGAAGTGGTGAAAACGATGATAATATCCATAAACGTCTGTAATTTTAGTGAAAAGCACTAAAATGGACATCGATTTGATGACTTCGAATTTATTTCAGAAACTTTTTGATGATTTGTTGGTAAAAATTTTGACTTTGGAAACTTTTATGGAAATTTTTGCGAATTTTTGAGTTTCAATGCCGAAGTTACGATTTTCATGAAATTTCAAGGAAAAATTGACAGAAAATACTGAATAATGTTCCCGTTACTTTCAGCAAAAACGCAACAAAATAAAAATAAATAAGCAATAAATAACACTTCTGAAGCAATTTTATGTGAATATTTACTGTCGTGTTATAACTGCCAGGGAAGTCATCGCTACTTTTGTCGAGGGAGGTAATCGGTGAGAGGGTTAAGATTTTAACTGTAACGACTCTCTAGCTCGATCTGTTTATATTGGTCCCTTGGGTGTTCCAGCCATGGAAGTTCAACTGTATGTTGAAATGGACAACTCGAGGAGTGAGCTTAAAAGTAAAATAAATATCTTTACCTTTTTATATTTCATCTTTTCAATGTCCCTCTCCAAGATGTCCATTCTTGCTTTTAACAAGGACAACTCCTGACAGCATGAATGGCATTGTGTACTGGATCTTTCATTCAAATAGGATGTCTCTCTTTCTCCATAGATAGTGTTATATGCTCCATGTAAATAACTAGAAGTCAGGTCAGGTTTATTAACTTGTGGCTTTACTGGGTATAAATCCAGGTAAGTAGGTGATTGCATGTGAAAACTATTCGTTTGACTAAAAGTTCCAGAGGAGTTAGACTGGGTAAAAAAGGTGCTTGGTGAAGCATGCGCAAATGAGGAGGCTGATGGTTTAGTGTAAAAATCAGTTGAGGGATATTTAGAGAAAGGTGAAGTATAAGGGTGCGAAAGCATTCCATGCTGGGTCTTATGTACAGGTGATACTGGTTCATGCATGGAATCAAAAGATGTGGATGGAAAAGGTCTCGAGCCATGCCTTGTAGTAGATGGAAAAAGTTCGTGCCTGGTATTAGATGGAGTGGATTGAAGAGGTTCATGCCTAGCATTAGATGGTGTAGCCATAGGTTCATGCCTAGCATTAGATGGTGTAGCTATAGGTTGAATCTGAGTATTAGATGGTGTAGCTATAGGTTCATGCCGAGCATTAGATGGTGTAGCTAAAGGTTCATGCTGAGCATTAGATGGTGTAGCTATAGGTTCATGCCGAGCATTAGATGGTGTAGCTATAGGTTCATGCCGAGCATTAGATGGTGTAGCTATAGGTTCATGCCGACCATTAGATGGTGTAGCTATAGGTTCATGCTGAGTATTAGATGGTGTATCTATAGGTTCATGCCTAGCATTAGATGGTGTAGCTATAGGTTCATGTCGAGCATTAGATGATGTAGCTATAGGTTCATGCCGAGCATTAGATGGTGTAGCTATAGGTTCATGCCTAGCATTAGAAGGTGTAACAACAGGTTCATGCTGAGTATTAGATGAAGTTGTAGCAATAGGTTCATGCCTAGAACTAGAGGGTGTTGTAGGTATAGGTTCATGCTGAGTATAGGTTTTCCTGATCTCCAGAATAGAATATGCTGCAGCTTCTTTGGCTGCATGGTGTAACTTGGTTAGATTTTCCTCTGTTGCTTTTTCTACAATGAAATAATAAACAACTCTTAACTTAAATAATTATCAAATGTGAATAAGGGTTTGAAAGATATATCACTTATTTGCAATAACAAGTCAAATGTTATTAGTTAGAAAAGTTTGATATTTTTAATACCCACTAATGATGCAAACTGAGGTCTGACAATCAATATATTGCAAATATCACTGGCTAGTTACAGGTTTTACCAAATGTTTAAATTGAATGTAAAATGAATAAAGATGACTGTTGAAGGAGTCGAGCTGTAATATTGAAATACATCTCTGAAAACTCACCCTGGCCTGTATGGAGTGGTTATTAGATAAAAAAAAAAAAACTTGCATTTTGATGAACAGTACAGTCAAACCTGCTGAAGCTGTCACCTTGATTAAGCAATAACCTGGTTTTAACAACCACATTTCAATTTCCTTTTGCTGAATATTTCAGTCTAATAGAACCTTGAATAAACAGCCACCTGTCTTTAGCAGTCAATTTTACATCTTCCCTTTGATGACCTTTAAATGCAGGTTTTACTGTATTAATTTCATTTACAATTTCTGTTGAAATGTTAACCCATACAGAAAAAAAGAGTTTATAATCATGATAAACAAATGTTGTAAATAATGATTAGAACATTAAATGGAATTACAGCAACCAAGATAACATTGTCATCATGCAAAACACAATTTTAGGACAATTTTAAGATTCATTTCACTAAAAATGTACCTTTATCAGTCTTTCTGCCTTTTTTGGTTTGATCCTCTGTACCTGATAACAGAAATTTAAGATTCAGCATTAATCAGCAATGAACAATTTATGCTATGTCAGATTCACAATTTAATTTTTGGGGGATTTTAAAAAATTATGAAGTCATCTGATAACATAATATTTACTCATTTCTAGGCCAACTTCTACCATAAGAATGTAGGATGGACAACTATTAAATTTTTGTGAAATGAGCAATGAACAAATATTTTCATCCCCTGCCAACAGTCATTTAATCCCTAAAGAAGTATTGTACAGTAATTATTATATTACAGTGAGGTCTTAAATAAAATATTTCTTAATACATACCTTCTTTACACTGTGGTTTTCTTGGTCGTTTCTTTGCTTTTTCTTCTTTCTTATTTTTTCCATTTTCTCTGGAAACTGAAAATCAGAAAACAAGCAAATATATTCTTTGACCCTTTTCACTTTTATGGGGTAAGAAGAAAACAGCAGCAATTTTATTTGCGGATTCAAATCAATATAATTATAATCCCTTTTTCTGATGTCACATAACATAACATATTTAGCAAACTCCACAGGCCTCAATGATGATTTTGTGACAATATTAAACAGATATTATTGGCCTGTATGTGAAACTTTTACAGGTCCACCTCCAATTTCACAAGCTTTGGGCTTCAGACTACTGCTTTATCGAGAAGACTGTACATGCACATGGTCGTATTCATTTTTTTGTCCAAAACACTTAATTTTCTATCGGTCATGTCAGAATGGAAAAAACAATGTATAACCATTTTTTGAGCCTTGGTTGATCAAGAAATGACGTAAACACACTTTTATATTTGGCCTTAGGTAACTCAAGAGCTGTTTTCTTTTCCAGCATTATAATGATTGGTTAATTCTGTGAAGTATGCATTTATTGGTTAATTCTGTGAAGTATGCATTTATAGGAATTGGCAATAAATGTAAATTGATAAATAATACTAACTCTGCTGTTGATTCTCTTCTACTGTCATGTTCTTCTCAACAAGCACTTCTGGCTCCTTGTTTTCTGAATTATAAAACAGAATTATACATGTGAAAAAATTTTCACTCCTGAATTACAAAATGCAACACTTTATAAAAAAAGTAAAGAATATAATTAACATTTGATTGTTCAACTTTCCAGTTCACTAAAACAATGAATATAGTATGTAATTTAAGGGGGTACCATACACCTAAGGGAAATAACGTAATAAAACGTTATAATTATGTATCATTTTTTATTAAAATTAATGCATCTATTTCAATGATCAAAATTTTTGATATAAATGAAATTACTATATGATCTTTTGAGATAATTCCAGAGAAATGTGTAGTTCTAATTTCTTGAAATTTTCATCTTTTCCTTCTTTCATCAAATTAAATGCCCAAACAAAATATATAAAGAAATTAAACCAGAGGAATTTATTTTCATGATGTTGTTGGGTACCCCCTTAAATTTCCCAAAGATTATACATGTAATGTGTTTGATTCAAACCAATAAACTTGAGTGCCAACAAAACAGTAAGATAGAAAATTATAGCCTTGTTTATTACAAAATCAATTTCATGAAAACTGAATTTCTCCCTTTGAAGTATGTGATTCTTGCTTAATTTCTTATAATTAAGCTTCAACAGAGACCAATCTCTCTGCATACAAAGATCATTTCACTGAATACAATTTAAATTTTAAACAATGATTTTTTTCATTGACTTTGTATTTGAACTTTTTGGCAATTTTACCTGTTATACTTCCTGTCTTTATCAGTTCTTCCATTTTTGGTTCTAGGACCTTTTTAGATGCTAAAACAATAAAAAAAGATTAATGAGCAATATTCATTCTTCTAAACCCATCCTTTTTTCAAAAACAATACTCAACATTATTAAATCAGAATACCTAATACATGTACATGTATATTTAATGTGAAAATTATCCAGTAAATATGTAAACATATATGATCACGGACATCTTTTAATTTTAGCCTTTGGCTGATATTTCTTTTTATAACAGGAGGGACTGGGCAAGACAGTTTAATAGTATTTTTTTTATAACTGAACAATAATAATACACTGTAATGTTTGATTACACTACCCAGAACAACCCCAAACTTTTCAAATACTTAATTTTCCCATCATTTCTGTCAAATATAAATTGTACAATGAAAATAATACTAAGGAAGCTTCTGCTAGGCCTTAAAAATACCTGTGTTTCCAATAACCATGATAACCCTACCAACCCTTATTATTAAGTGCCTACCCAAGAGATCTTTTTGCCATTACTGATCAAGCACTGTTAAAAGTGGGCTTTATAATGTCCTGTAGAAAGCAGTCAAAAATTTAACTAAAAAAAATAATAATAATCCTTTGCCTTACCTACCATCCCTTATTTTTGTTTATCTTACTTCATTTGTTAATGGAAACATAGGTTGAAACTATTAGGTTTTATTTTATTTGCCCTTACCAAATCTATTTAAAAATACATGTATATAAAATCTGTGGAAAATTATTCCTGAGTGGTATTTATCTACATGTACAATTAACATGATTAACATGCAATCAACAATAACTGCATATCTCTGTATTAATGTTTCATGCAAAATTCACATGTTGACACATTGCATTCTGTTAACCAGTTTCACTGGGGTAAAACTGATGACCGTAACTAATTACAGTCATCTTAAGATGACAGACACTCAATTGGGTCAAAGTTTTTTATTTTCTATATAAACATTCCTGCAATGACTTTTAAATAATACATACTTTAATACAATAACAATTTATGAAAATTTCAAGTGAGATCATATCCGGGATAGAATAAAAAAAATATTTTAAGAATAGGCACAATAAAATTTCGACAGTCGGGCCAATTGTTTTGGGTCAGTCGGTAAACAGCAAACAAACAATATTTTATTTTAGGCCTAATATTACATGCTTATATGAAGAACCATTAAACAGAAGGCCTTAAAGGACAAGCAAGGGGAAGTAAACCAAAGTATGTAAGAGGCAAAAATAATCAAACAAACCCTCAATCTGACAGTTACATCTAGTTCCGAATGAGGAATTACGGCACCCTTATTTTATGTAACAGTCATCCTTAAAGAATTGTAACGGTCATCTTAGCGATTTTTAAAAATTGGATTTTTTTTTTTTGAATTACATTTTACAGATGTTTAGTTATTTATGTTATCATTTATTTGTATAATAAATATGGTTGTATTATTTGAAACAAACCAAAGAAATAATTTAATTGACAATGAAGATTTTGGCTAAGTTCATTTAAGTCCACCATCTTGAGATGACCGTAATTTAAATTACGGTCGTCAGTTTTACCTGAGTTTAAAGACTGTCTACGTAATTAATAGTTACTGATGTATAGGGCAATTAATCGGGATATAAGGACTGCCCTTGGGTGTCATGGTATAGACTGGGAAACTGATATGGCCTAAGCTGCAGTCCACATCAGTTACCTGTTCGATACCATGACACCTGAGAGCAGTGACCTTATATCCCCATATTGCCCTATTAGGTTTATAGCATTGAAAACCTGAAAGACCACAAAATTTTTTTAAATCTGTATAGAACCAACAATGTACAGTTATGCTTATGTTTACAGGTATTGGCGCAAGAAAGGTGTACAAATTTTGACAACGTACACTTAAAAACGAGTAGCATAATTGGCGGTTTAAAAAAATTTTTCTTTCTCACTCGTTCTGTCCAGTCTTTCTTCTTAAATGGGGTTAATGACTTCGGAAGACTATTGTGTCGTCAGTGTGTGCTTCAAAGGAATTCATTTATAGTATACTGACCGGCAATTCCAGGTTTGTGGACTGGCCCTCAGCTTCTAATACATTGTAATAGTATCATGTGAGCAGCAACTGACCAATTAAACTTCACAATTTCAAACTGATATGTTTACATAATGGTGGGACTCAACATTTTTTTAGTGCCTCTGCCGACTTAACAAAGAAAAATTCTATGAGTATCTCTGATACATGTATATGCACGATTAAAATTTGACAGTGCCTCGAATACTCACTCACTGTTAAATATATTTATAAATTATTAACAGTAACTGAACATCAATCTCTGAAAATATCTAGCAGGGACTAGTCGAATTAAAATAATAAATTTTACAAAGCATAATTACCACCTTTTACACAGGAAGCTTAAACGGCCACGCAATGATAATACGGTTGGTAAAAGAGGCTTAAACCGCTCCTTTTCTGAGAAAATTGGTAAGATTTTGGCATGGACCACAGTGGCATAGACTGGCTCAAGTATGATTAAAAAAGATAAGAAAATGACCTATACATTGTACTTTGTGTTCACAATATTTTTCAAACAAATGTAAACAAATCTCAGATTAATTTAAAAAACAGAAATCTGTTTATCTAGGGTTGTAGTAACGAGTTAACGATGGGACGAGTAAAGATTGGTATGAGTTTACAATGGGACGACTTTGAAATGGAACTAGTTTACTTTGGAACGAGTTTGCATTGAAACGAGTTAACTTTTGTGGGACGAGTTTACAATGGAACGAGTTAACTATAATTCTGTGGAAACACAGTATACAAAGAAGGGGGCTATCGCTGGTCACAATTTTATAATTCAACTACGTCTTATTTCAAGACCGCCTTGATGGTGTAATGGTTAGCATGCTGGCCTTGAGTGTGGGGGTCATGGGTTAGATCCTCCGCTGAATCAATCATCTTGCTTCATGTTTCAGCAAATTTGTCCTTTCCAATGAAAAAAATCAAAAGAAATCAGCAAAATCACACATCACGCAAAAATTTTTGTTTCAAGTTTCTTAAATCAGGTATTTATGTATCACCTTGTGGCCCTGTTTGATTTCCCTTTTTGCTTAACAAACCTCTAAAATTGGCGGTCTATGAAATGCACCTGCTAATTCATCATAACACATGATAAGGTGAAAATGAAGGCACATTTCACAGAGTACACCAATATTAAAACAAATAACATGAAAGCACATTTATCATGTTTATATATGAAATCCTGCTTATCCTGTTGCGCGAATTTAAAACCTGATTCCCAGTGTCATGATTTGGAGACACTGGGACACAATGCAATTTCACAATTTCCGGTGTCAGGTGACATCAAAAGTTAAATGCTGATGTGGACAACAATAACCATTTATAAAATAGTGTAGGAAAGGGAGTACATTGTGTACATGTATGTTTTCAGGTCATAGCATGGGGTTATATAGAGTCGACTCTATTTGTAGCAAATTCAAACAAAAATTATAAGAAATTAGTTGACTAGTCTACACATCTATTTATAACTATTAGAATTATCATGCTTACATGCAGCATTCTTTGAAATTCGAATTCACTGGAAACCTACAACCAACTGCATGTATTATAAAGCTATAGTCTCCTTTTCCTGGCCATGTGCATGTTCCTTCGTCCCCCTTGCGATATGCATTCCACGCTTTAACTGGTGAAACAATATGCTTTAAATGGTGTATCGATATCAAATTGTTGTCAGTAGTCCATTCCATAATAGCATATTGGTTTTGTGCCATTTTAGATGATGAAAAGTCTTTTTTCTTCTGTTCTTTGTACTCTGATTCTCCCTCCAATTTCAAATTTCCGGAAATATCGCGCCAGGTCATGCAGTTTCGGGGCGATCACCGAGGTAACTTACTTCGATTAAAATATTGATTTATCATGTTTATTACCTAAAATACAAAAGTTTTAAATTGCCTTTTTTCAAATTGTTAACCACATAATAATTTTTATTTTTTTGTAAATAATAAATTCACCTCGCGGCGCTTCACTTCCGGTGTAAACAAAGCGTGCTTTGCAAAGAAGTGGTATCAACTGATCAACAGACTGTAATGATGGATAGGAACGGCATGGAAAGTTACACGTGTCAAATTTGTGGGAAGATATTAAGCAGAAAACAAAGATTAGACAGTCATTTATTTTCAGTTCACAATATTGAACGTAAGGATCAACAATGAACGTGAGAAATTCATAGATACCAAAACTAAAGACTTGCATTGCATACATTGTACATTCAGTTGTGTGCCATGTAATATTGGGCTATTCCAGAAATAGTCAATACTGTTAAAAATGGTGGAAGAATTCTCCCTTTAGACCTTTAATTTTTCATTGGTTTTTTTTAATTTGATTTTTGAGTTATTAAATTTTTAGTGTTTACAAAATGGAGGGGGGGGCAGTTTTCAGTTTCCGCACTAAATTTGGAAATCTTTTCAACAATTTTCTAGAAATTTAAGGAAGGGGATTGATAAACATAAGCTTCCTTTTGATATTCAATAAAATTTGGTTTCACAATTTAAATTTTTGGCACTTTATTCATAAAAGGAGAACTGAATTGATAGTTAAGTCGATATGTATTTGATTGATTGATTGATTGGACACTCTCTACCACTAATGAAAGCTTTGCTTCCGTACAAACTAGTGACCATCCAAAATGTTACAAAACAGTAAAAAGTTACAGAGATTGCACTTAAAAAGATCAGACTCATTTCCAAAAATGAATCAAACTGTAGCACTCACTCTGTACAGTAGAACAATATTTATGCTTTTAAGTTTTTCAAAGTGGAGAATTCACAATTGAATTAAAAACATTTAGTCACGAAGATGCAACTTTGATCAATGTAAATTTTAATAATGCACTGCAAAAAAAAGACCTGAGCTTTATAATTCAGGAAATCAAAATTGAAAAGCTTAGTTCATTCAAAAGGTTAACAGCTGATGGTTAAATGAATCTTATTAAATCCATCATCATTTGTTTCATAAGTAAATTTTGAAAATATCTCTGTGCAACAATAAAGATAGTTACCATGGTTACAAATGTATGTTATTGATAATACATTTTATATATAATGTTTTATTTTATTTCAGCTGAATATAGTCCAGTAAAGTATAAAAGATATGTCAAAGATTCAAGAATTCCTGTTCCAAGAACAACACAGTATAATCACAAAAAAAAGAAACAAACAATGCAGAACGAGGAATCGATGGATTTTTTAACATTACAGCTGCCACTTGAACAATCTGTGACTGTAGCCTCATTTGAAACATCACAATTTACCAACGAAGCATCAGGTAGTGATTTTGAAGAAAGGAGGAAAGACATAACATTTACTTCTTTAAATGAAACTGAATATGCTGAAAACTATGCTGCTTTTGATGGAAACAGAGTTGTGCCAGGTAACAGTTTATCAGTTGCAGAAACAGACTTTGTAGGAGGCTGTAGCAATCATCAATTTGAGAATGATACAATACATTTAAATATACCAGACCAAAGATCACCCTCTCCAGTGATAGAACATGCATTCGGCTATAATAATATGCAAGACAAAATTGCTGAAGACAGTATGGACACAACTGATGTGAATGAGGATATGATATCAGATGAAAGTTATTGTATTTCGTCTGAATCAGATTCAGATGCAAATGCAAGCTTTGACTTGTATTTTTCGGATGACAGCAGTGATGATATTGACAAGGGCAATAAACCCTCAGATGACTGTGATAGAGAAAATAAAGCTCCCAAATTTTCAGAATTTGATGAGACTTGTATGACTTTACTATCGTTTATTTTAAAGCACCATCTTAGCTGGCAAAGTTCTAATGATTTTATTGAACTTTTTAAATTTTTCTCAAACTATACAGACAATATTTCAATAGACAGGATTAAGCAGACAGTAGGTAATTGTCAACCTAATATCATAGATTTTTGTGATAAATGCTTATCATTATTTCCTGACGATGAAGAAATTGTAGTGTGTTCGCAAGAAAGATGTGGAGGTTTAAGGTTCAAAGGGGCACAAAATAAACAGTGCGAAAAACGTCGGAAAAGTTATTTTGTCTGCCTACCACTACACAGACAAATAAAAGATATCATAGAGAGAAGAGATATATGGGAATCTATTTGCAAATATAAGGAAAAATGCAAAACGTCAACATCAATTACAGACATATTAAATGGGGAAATGTACCAGTCCTTCATGGAGACAGAAGATGCTTGCTCCTTAGAAGAAAACAGCCTTACACTTCTGTTTAATACTGATGGTGCACCACTCTATAAATCGTCTGGTGTAAGCATTTGGCCTGTTTATTTGGTTATAAATGAATTACCACCAGCATTAAGATTCTCAAGGAAAAATATTATTTTATGGGGTGTATGGCAGGCAAAAGGAAAGCCAATGTTTCAAACATTTTTTCATCCATTTGTGAAACAAATGAATGAATTGAAAAATGATGGTATAACAGTTGAAATACATGATGAAAAAGTCACAATCAAAGTTATTTTGTTGGCTGGCACTATGGATTTGCAAGCTAAGGCACTTATAACTGAGATGACAGCCCATAATGGTCAGTTTGGTTGCCTTACTTGTGAAGAGCCTGGAGAAGTGGTGAAGCGTGGAAAGGGCCATTGCCGTGTCTTTCCATACAGACAAAACCCAGCAACATTAAGAACAAGTGCTGGTAAGTTTTCAGAGTAACAGATGATGCAAACATTTTACATGTACATGTAAGGGGTAATATACTGTACATGTACATGCAGTTACATCAGTATGAATAATTTCTGAAAATTAATGTGAAACTTCTCATTAAAAATATTCTGCATGGTGTGAAGCCAAAGCTTTCTGAAGTGATTAAAATTATAAATATAAAAAACAATCAAGAGTGAAGAAATACATATGTATTTGCAATTCAAGAGAAAAATATATAAAGAATTTGTTTCTCAAAAGAATCATGCAATGATAATGCCAATGAAAATGTCATAATTTTTTCTCTAATGAAACTTGTTGAAACAACAAAAATAAACATCTAAAGAATTAAGAAATGCATCTAATATGCATCTTATAAACACTGTAACTTTACACTTAAATGCCAGAAAATACTTTTTCAAACAGCATTTTATGTGGTGTACAAATAAAAATACTGGGTATATGAAAATTATTTTTCTTTCGGGTAAGTTGAATATTTTCATGATAAATACATGTTTGTACTTGTTACCGGGGGTAATAAGAAAACAAGGGATCATACTCAAACATCATAATTGATAAATTGTTCTATGTATTACATGTGTACTTGTAATTATGTGAATATTAATTAGTGTTAGCATAAACATATTGCATAAACTTCATGTAAGTAATTTAAATATGGATTTTTTCAGGAATGTTAGAAGATGGTTTACAGGCCATTGCAACAAAGAAACCCATAAAAGGTGTAAAAAATGTGTCATGCTTACATGGGATGGAATGGTTTGATGTTGTTTATGGACTAGTTCCGGATTATATGCACGGAGTCTTGCTCGGCATTACAAAGCAAATTCTTCATTTACTCTTTTCATCAAAAAATTCCAAGCATGCTTTCTTTCTTGGAGACCGTATAGGAGATATTGATGCCATATTGAAGAAAATGCTACCTACTGATGATATATCACGTCTCCCACGCAAGATGGAGAAGAATTTACATCATCTGAAAGCTTCAGAATTAGAAATGTGGCTCATTTTTTATTCCATACCTTGCCTGATTGATTTCATGAAACCAGCCTTCCTCAACCATCTTGCACTACTAGTTGAAGGTATCTACATTCTTCTTGGCAATGATATAACTGAACACAAGCTGAATCGTGCAGAAACTGTACTTTTAGAGTTTTATGCTCTCTTTGCTGACTTCTATGGATATGAAAGTTGTACGTTAAACTTGCACAATGTATGTCAGCATCTTGTGATGTATGTAAGAAAACTGGGACCATTGTGGGCTTGGTCCTGCTTTGTATTTGAGGACATGAATGGGTCTTTGCTGGATTATGCTCATGGCACAGGTGATGTTTGCCTACAGATTTTATGGACAGTACAAGCTCAGAAGCGACTAGCTGTTGATGCCCAATACATAAATAATCACTTTTTAAAAGGATATGTTCAGAAAATGGTAAAAGCAGGTCGCTCTGTTACTATTAAACTAGAAGCTAAAAACTGCAAAGTAGCAGGTGGCTTGAAATCTTTGGTTTTAACTGAAGACATCAGGAATAAACTTCAACAGCTTCTTGATATTTCTGAACAAGAGCCTTTAGGCAAAGTGTTTAAGGTGCTAAGAGTTGTGATTGGAGACACAGTATTTTTTAGCAAGGAGTATGTTAGGATGAAGAAGAGGATAGTACATACTGTGTTGACAAAAGATGATAATATTCACATTGCCACAATAAACTACTTCATTTACCACAGTAATAGTGACCAATGTTTTGCTGTTGTGCATAAGCTTGAGATGTCTGAAAATCCCCTCCTGCATCCATTGATAAATCATTTGATATGCTTGAAAAAGGCAAATGATCAAAGTGATGAGAAATACATTATTTCTGTTGACAAAATAAAAGAAAAGTTGTTAGTTCTGAATGGCAACAAAAACTATAGTTGTATTTGTAGATTACCAAATCCATATGCTCTTAGTGTGTAATTTTTTTTCATACTGATTATTTACTATTTTGTCCTACTTTTCAAGAATTCTATTTTGTCCTACTTGTCAAGAATTTTAGTACAATGCAATTTCTTATTTTTACTAGAAAATTGGATATTCTTGGACTGGGACTGTTTTTATTTTCATTTTCAATCCATATTTCCTGAAAAACTTTTCTTAAATTTGGTCACAAGAAGTTTTAAATGCAAAATAATTCTAAAGATCAATTAATGTACATTTGTAAATAGGTTGATAAGTTCTTCAAAAATGGCTGAAATATAGAATTCACTTTTTTATTTTGTATTGATTTGACATATTTTATTTGCGTATTTCTTTTTGTTGTTATCTGTTAATCATTTTTGGCACAATTTAAAACAATAATTATGTCATTACATGTGTTCTTTTTTTAACATTTAAGGAATTGATCCTTATG
>JAULBM010049910.1:0-10558 GCA_032357055.1 Geukensia granosissima | reverse complement strand
GGTTCTGATCAGTAAAGCTCCAACATCAATAAAATATTACAATCCACAGTCCACTGGAGTAGACAAGATATTTCTAAGTGTAAATCTAGGTAAGAAGTTCAGAGAGATGTCTGGCAACGTTCGGATCTTTGAAGACCGATTTCGATTTCGCGTGTGAATTCATTGATCTTTTTAGCTTGTGAATAAGTACTTGTATGAACGACCGCACAGCCTTTACCCATTTGGAAAGGGTATCTATTTCCTCTTCTTCGTGCTTCGCCCACTGTCCAGCATAATCCTCGACTTATAACTGATCCAAGATAAAATATTTACACAAATGATTAATATTTTTAAGGTTTTCTTAATTTCCTCCTTTTAAGATAAAATTTTGAAAATCTTTTACTTGTGATTTTAAATAATGTTAACTATGCGAGTATTTAATGTTGATTTTTTAAAGCCCTTAAAAGGTAATGCATACCTATATACAAAGTTTTAATATCTTTACTGTTTAATATAAAATTTAATACTTAAAATCTCACTCTCTCATTTGTCTGATTGCTTCTATTGTTAGTTCAAAAGCTATATCAATGGGTAAGTTAGGCTGTCTTTCAAACATCAAGAAATATGTGTGAGCAATCAGACAGCCCCATTCCAAATACATCAAAGAGCTGCGACAGAGATAAGTCCAAGCCTACCAGCTGGCATTAGAAATTGCTGAGAAGGAGAGGATAAGAGTCCTGTTAAATTGGTCATGCCATTTCCCATAAAATGATATGGAGTTGTCATGGATTTTCTACGTTCCAATAAGCTGGCATAATTCCTTAATCACCTTGGCTTTCGAAATTACTGCCCTGATCAGAGTGGAGTCTGTTTGGTATGCCATAATTGACTACAAAACTGTTGAATAAGGTTTGGTTCCTAGTTGGTATTGCCTGTGCATATCGAGTAAAATGATCTGTAACAACTAAGATGTTCTGCACTTCTCCCTTTGATGGTTCCAAGATTAGGAAATCCAGACAAACTTACTCCATTGGTTGAGTTGATGATATGTTGATCATTGTAGCTCTGTTTGTATCCTTCTTTCTTTTCAGACATCTGTCGCAATGCTGTATCCACTCGTCTTCATCTTTCTTCATTCCAGGCCAGTAAAATCTATCCCTTAACAAGCGGATGGTTCTGTCACGTTCAGGATGTGCCATTTCATTATGAAAGGCTGCAAGTATTGTAGGTACATGGCTAGCTGTTGTATATTATTTCCATCTATGGTAATCTTCCTTTATAGTACATCATCTACCACTTTCAGTTGGTCAAGGTGATTCTTTATGGGACTTGGTAGTAACTGTCCTTTCTTTGGTTTTGAATCTGACTTCACCATTTCAATCCAAGGGTAAAGCTGCTGGTCTGCTCGTTGTTTGGCCAATCTATATAACTGCAGATATTATGTGCATGTCGATGATACTAACATCCATAGCAAGTGTGTCCACATATGGTATATAGATGGCTCCACAGATGGCTTTGATGGAATCCTTGGATATGAGGGTATCATTATATGATGGTACTGGCAATCTGGATAAAGCATCTGCATCAGCATTTGTTCTTCCAGGGCGGTAGGTCAAATCAAAATCATAAGCAGCAAGGGCGGATAGCCATCGGTGTCCTGTTGAGTTCAGCTTTGCTGAAGTTAGAACGTTAGTCAAAGGATAGTTGTCCGTAAGCAAATGGAACTGACCATACAAGTAATTATGGAACTTGTCGGTGATGGCCCACTTCAGTGAAAGAAATTCCAACTTGTGTGCTGGGTAGTTCCTTTCTGCTTTGGTTAATCCTCTGCTTGCATATGATATAACTCTATGCTGGCCTTCCTGCTCCTGGTATAAAACAGCTCTTAAACCTAGACTACTAGCATCAGTATGGAGCTCAAATGGTTGGCTGTAGTCAGGATAGCCAAGGATAGGTGCGGATCCAAGTCGCTGTTTTAACTCCTTAAAGGCTGCTTCTTCTTTTTCTCCCCATGACCATGACTTTTGTTCTCTCTTCTTTTTTCCAGTCTTTGGCATAGGCGATGGCATAATGTCCGTCATTGGTCTTGCAATTTGACTGAAATAGGTATTAATACGCCTGTAATAGCCTGCAAAACCAATAAATCTTCCGGTGTTGTTGGTGTTGGCCAATTCATAACTTTATCTATTTTCTCTGGGTCGGTCTCTATTTCCTTTTCAGATACTATGTGTCCAACTTATTTTACTTTGGGCATGGAGAAGGAGCATTTCCCTGGTGACAACTTCAGATTTGATTATCTTATCCTGTCAAATACTAATTTCAGCCTCTCAAGATGTTCTTCATAGGACCTTGAAATAAAATGATATCATCAATGAATATGCAGCAGATGGACATGTGCAAATCACTCAGGCAATCCTGCATTAGCCTTTGGTATGTGGCTGGTGAATTGGTAAGGCCGAATGGCATGCGGTTGTACTCATACAGGCCCAGAGGTCCAACTGTAAAAGAAGTGCGTTCTTTATGCTGCTCCTTTATCTGTACCTGATGATACCCCGATTTCATGTCGATGACTGTAAAATAACGGTTTCCAGCAAGACAATCAAGGATATCCTAAATACAAGGTAGTGCGTAAGCATCTTTCTTCGTTTGGTTGTTTAGCTGCCTAAAGTCTACGTACATTCTAAGGGATCCATCCTTCTTTTTAACCAAAACTACATTCGATGACCATGGTCTATGGGACTTTCGGATAATTACTGCTTGAAGTAGCTGGTGTATATGTGCCTTCACTTCCTCTATCCTAGATGGCGGTATTCTCCTATATCGTTGTTTGAAGGGATGCTCATTGTCCAGTTCAATCTGATGTTCAACTAAATGGGTATGGCCGACATCTATATTACTCTTGGAAAATATATCACTATATGAAGTTATGAAAGATTTCCCCTGGCTAAGTTGTTCTGGAGTCAAGTTGTTGGCATCAATTTTCACTTGCTCTAACAAAGGACTGGTAAAGTCATCGGTTTGAAATTCTGGTGGATCTTGGATGGTTACTGGTTGTATCTCGGCCACTAATGCCTAAGGTGGTACTGTAACTGTTCTGGTAGTAACGTTACCAATGTTGATCTCGAATAGTCTATTGTTCCCATAGTTATAACTGGTCAACGTTGGGTCTATATTTAAGTCGGATGGTATGACGGACTGTGATGTTGATTGGACTATTGCTGATGTTGAGTGATATGGAATCTGCTTATCTAAATAACAGGTGATCTTCATGTTACTGTTTGGGGGTATGGTGACGGTATTACATTCTGCACTCTTTACTACTGCCAATCTGTTTTTATTTCTACGTAATTCCTTTTCCCTGTGTAAAAAACATTTAAAGGAAGCATACCATGGTGTTTTCAAGTCTGAGGTCTGTAAGAATTTATCTCCATGCTCTTTCTTGCAGTTGTCCATGATAATGCTAAGGATATTGGTTCCAAGAAGTATAGGTATATTGTTGTGGTACTGGCTGTCAGGAACTACAAGAAAAATTCCTGCATGTTCCTGTTTGAGGTCTGGTAGAAGAATCATTGCCTCAATGCATCCATCATATGGCAGGGACTGGCCATCTTCACTTTCTATATGAAGAAGTTGATTTAGTGGCATGACAGGTAGATGTTCCAAATATTGTTGATGGAAACTGTGACTGATGGTCGAGACGGTAGAACCAGTATCTAAAAGTCCCTTGCTATCAATTCCTTCAAAAGTGATGGTACATTCCGAAGGTTAGCCACATAATCCAGGTGGTATTTTCTGTTTCTGGTTACTAGTTGAAATATACTTACCTGTCTGTCTGTTTGGTAAGGGGCTAACCTCTTCTGTGTCTAACGCCTGCCCCGCGGTGTAGACTCCTTCAAGTTTAAATGTTGTTGTCCTGAAGACTCTAAGTTTACACGGCAACCTCTTGCTATATGTCCCTCTTGACCACAACGTCTACAGGTAATAGGTGGGAAAATCTGAGGTGAGTTTTAACTTCCTCCACTGTTGTAACCTCTACCTATGTTGTTTCCCCTAAACTGGTTTCCTCTATTTCCTCTTCTATAGTTGCCTCTATAGCCACCTCGACCTCTACCTCTAAACCCATACTGTGTTGGACGCCATCCACATTCCAATCTATCGAGGCGTGTTGCTATTTGCTGAAGTATAGCTTTGTTAGGATCCTCTTCATCAGCATCGGTATCTGTCCTGTCAACGGCTTTCTTTGATGTCCCTTTTACTGGTACTGGCTTGACTGGTTGGTCAAGTATATTGTCCTTTTCTATCTTCCTTAACGCAACTCGAAGAGCATCAAATTTTGTATATTTCTCCTTCTCATAATGGGTTATAGCTTTTAAATCTGATCTTAGCCCTTTCCACAACATGTCATGTAACATTTCGTCTGCTTCAGACCTTTTAACTTTCTTGATCTGTATAGCTTTCACTAATATGTCTTCCAACCTAAAGCTCCATGCTGTGACATCCTCATCCTCCTTCTGTGCGGCATTGTAAAATGCCCTCATTACCGATTCCTTTTCTTCCACAACCCCGAATACACTATCCATTTTCTCTAATATTCTTCCAAAATCTGCATGTGGTTCTAGTCTCATGACTACTTTCCCAGCATCACCCTTCAGAGACCTCCTAATAGCTTGCGCTATAGATTCCTTGGTATGTGTCTTCTCATCTAATAGGCATATAAGCTCATGTCGCCATAAGTCGTATGTTGTTTCTCCACTACCCGGTTTGTCTTTGCCGGAGAAAAATGTAAGTCTGGGCAGATTGACATATGATGGCAGGTCTGTTGGTTTCATTTCTGTCTCTGTATCTTCTTTTAATAATTCCTGCATCCATGCCATCAGTTCCTTTGGATTCTTCACCTTAGGTTCTTGTCCCATAGCTTTCAATGTAGACATCAATTCCTCGTATCCCTCTGATGTCTTTGTGAAGAACAAAAATATCCAGAAAAAAATATATCTATATGCAATTTTTAATAATATAAAATTTACCTGCAAAAACAAACAATCTAGATGCTGAAAATACAAGATACCTTCAAATAACACCAGTAAACTGACACGTACTTGTATAAATATGTCAGAAGAAAAAAATTATATCAAAGTTTTGTATTAAGTGTTAAATATACAAATAAATGTACAATTAGTATGACTGAATATCAGTCATCTTTTAAAGGACCAGTGTAATCAAATATATATAATATAACCTAATACTAGTCTATAAATATACAAATTTCTGAGAATTATTGGTATACAAAATACAAGCTAAAATAAAATAAAAAATTAAAACTGAAAATTAATGAATGAAACTCAAATTAAATGTAAATCTGAAAACTGTTATTAAAGAACAAAGTTATTACTGAAATACCAAATATTTATGTGTCAGGTATCAAATATAATTTCAGGAAACTAGTTGCTGAAACGCAATGTGATCAGATGTAAACAAAATATTAAATCGGCTTTTTACAAAAAAATAATTTCCCAATAAATCTACAAACAAATGTTACTTTGTGTCAATATTCCTGAAAATGATATGAATTATTGATTATCTCCCTTACAACGGCGGAAGAAAAGAATAATAATCAGAAAAATACATATGAAAGGGCTTTCTTTTTGAGAAGGGAAATGTTTTTAAAAAATCGGATACAATTTCACCGTTCATGACCTTGCATTTAGTATCCAAGGGGAGATAATCCTTTAACGTCATATCCGTTTGCGTTTGTCAAAATTGCCAAATTGTCTGGTGATTCATTTACATAGTGTATTGGTTGAAATGAATATTTAAACTGCTTACAGGAAATTATATCTGTTTTATATTTAGTAATTACTAAAGAAATTTGCTCTAAAACCTTTTTATTACCGATATAAACACAAGAAATCATTCCGTTCGAACTTAGTTGTACAAACGAAACGTGTAAGTAACATTCACTACAAAAGTAATAATAAAAATAATAACAATGATAATAATAATAATAAATTCTTTATTTAATTAGAGTAACCCAATAAGAACATGTCTAATTTTCATTGAGGCCCTCCAAACATTCAAAATCTAAACCATACATGCATATAATACAATAAATCATTTGCATGCAATAAACATTTTTTCCCACTATCACTATATTTTAGAATTTCAATAGTGATCAAAGCTAACTAATTGGTTAGTCATTCCATATCATGACAGTCGTGTGCTGAAACCATTTTTTGTAAAAACTTGAAATTTGTCTACGTGTCAGCGCGGCTCACTTTGGGAATCACATTTTAAAAATTTTGAAGATTTTAAAATAGGATGTAGGTGGCATACTTTTTATTGAACATGTATCTAGATATGTCGTCAATTTTAGTGAAAAGTATTTTCTAATTCCTTAAAAGGTTTTTTTTACTATTTGTGAAAAAGTGATTTGAATAGGAAAATTTTTATAGTAAATTTTTGGTGCATTAAAAATCAAAATTTTCTTATTATGATTGTTTAACCATATATTTGGTGTAAAAATGTGAATTATATTTATCTGATCATAAAACAACCAAACATTTGAACTTGTAACCTGAAATGGGCTATTAATAGCTAATTTAAGAAAACCCGCAAAGGTGAGTTATCTCCCTTCTCCATGAAAAATCCCTTAGACATTACAACTTACCCAGATTTGAAGAAACCTTTGAATAAATTTTGACAACTTTTGATAATTTATCAACGACTAAGTGAGATTGATAGTTTTATTAAGCATGGGTCTATCCAAAACAGATTGAAATATGATAAAATTGGAAAAAAACCGATTTCTGAAGTGATGTGCGCCGACAGTAAGGGCTGACTCTAAGACAGGCAGCAATGATTCGATCTGAGGTTACCGTTTTAGCTCTGATAGCAACCGTAACCGTAAGGTTTAAAATAATTTAACAAAATATCTGTACATAAAAGATGATGCATCTGTTGTAGCAGTTACTCCAGACACCTGTAATTATATGCAAACAAATCAGTGAAAGATCAACCTTAATTAAATTCCCTTTTAATGGAGTTTGGACACCTGATCAATTATTGCAAACACGAATAATTTAAATAAAAAAATCAGTTTCTGACTTCAATTTTGAATACATCCCGCGCAACCAACGGACCCCTTCGATTCTAACTGCAGGCGGAAAAACCTAACGGCTTATTTCTATACTCCGGGCGGGATAATACATATTCAGGTTGAGCGAGCGCATGTTATCGCGAGTGATAACGAATGAATTCCGTAATCGAGCTCAGTACCACAGTATTCGCGGCGAGCAAGCTAGCCAATACACCACCAAGGCTGTCCATAAATATTGGATGCAAACAGAAACGATAACAAGTTATCAAACAATTAATCATTATAGGGTTTGGGCAGGGTGTAAGGCCGGGGAACTTAATGACTACGGGATGCCAAATTTGGACTGTTCTGTTGGGGTGGGACATTAAGCCCAAGCAACTGATCACCCACGGACCACTAATTACGAGTTGTAATTTCTTAACCCCGGCTAGTGTGGCGATGGTTGAGTATTTATACAAACAGCCGAAGCAACAGACGCCCCTCGAGCAGGGGTTCAACCTGCGGGCGGAGATTTCTATACGCCCTAGGGGGGAGGGGGTGTTGGAGCACACCAGAAATAACTTGCATGAAGAAAACTAAACTGCCTTCCAACGATCTATTTGTATATCTATCTCAGGAACTACTTTTCAATTTTTCATTGAACTCAACAGCTGGTTATCGATATCGTTTTGTTTTTTTCTATTACTATTTTTGGATTACGTACAAGAATATCTTTTATCACTTGGATTAACTTTAAGCTTAAATTACAAAAGGAATCTTGCAACAGATGCATTTATCAGATTTCGTCTGCAAATCAAAAAAATTCCAGGTTGTGCAATCGAAAAAAATACAGGTTGAAACTACATCTGCTACATCTGCTTCAAAAACGATTTCAGGAATTCACGTATTACATTTCATTTCTTTGTTGTGTTTGTTAACAAGTGTAAAAATAATTGGAAAAAAGACACAGTTGATTGTCAATATTAATGAAGCACGTTTTAAAAAGATTGATTGTTGTTTAACGTCCAGTGGCAAATATTTCATTAGGACGAAAACAAGTTAAACAATAAATCAATATGTAGACTGTGAGCAAGATACCGGTAAGGGAGGGATTTTTAGACGGCCACTGGAAAATTTGCGGGTTGGATAGGGACGGAAAATTTAGCCTTGTAACTGGCCGCCTACTGACCACTCAAAATTAGCTGTTACAAGGGGTCTTTAACGTGCTTAAGACGTGGCATTTCCTAAACACGGCCGTCTTTAACGTCTCCCTCTGGACGGATTGTGAATTTATACATCCCCCACAATCAGGGACATCCCTTTTAGAGGACAAGTGGCTCCAGGACGGAGATACCTGGTGCCTATTCTTTCCCCGGCACAATCTTTGAGAAGTGGAGTTCGAGTATTTATACATCCCACTCGAACTAACGGACGCCCTTTTAGTAGGGGTTCTTCCTTCAGGCGGAGAAACCGAACGACTTATTTCTATACCCCGGCCGCCCTCGGGGGTAGTTTTGAAAGGACAAGGGTCGTTGAGGCCCATTTTCGGCCAAAGAATTTGGCTAAAAATAAAAATTTACTTATATCTATTAGTTTATAGTTTTTGTTTTGAATAGTGTCTTTAAAAAGACAATCCAACAGAATTTTAAGTTTATTTGTTTCTTCAATGGTCACATGACGCATAGAATATGATTTAAATGTGAAAATACTAAGAAACTAATTAATTTGATGCAACATTTGAAACTGATTTGTCTATTTTAATATAGATCGCACAAGAACATCACAACCAAACTTTGCACAATTAAAGAATGTTTGGCTAAAATATCTTTGTACGTTAAGCCCCAAATTTGGCCCAAATTTTAGATTTTGTGACACAATAATAAGTTGTTGTGCAAATGCTGTTTAATAATCTTCTTTTAATAATTCAGTTCTTTTTCTTGTATACTTTTCATCATTTCGATAAAATTAAAGGGTATATTTGACTAATGTGACAAGAATTTAACATTTTCGGTAAAAATACTCAATTTAGGAGGTGTTTTGTTCAAAATAGATATGATCGCACAAAAACATCACGAAAATATTTTAACCAAACATTTGATCTTGATAGATCTTTAATTGTGCAAAGTTTGGTTGTGATGTTTTTGTACGATCTATGTTAAAATCGACAAAACATTATCAACTATTGCATCAAACTAAATAATTTTCTTAGTATTTTCACAATAAAAGCATTTTCTATGTGTCATGTGACCATTGTAGAACTAATTAAACTAAAAATTCTGTTGGATTTTCTTTTTATAGACATTATTGAATACAATAAATATAGAATAATAGATATAAGCCACTTTTCATTTTTAGCCAAATTCTTTGACCAAAAATGGGCCTTAACGATCCTCGTCCTTTATCTAAGCTACCGGTTTGTTATTGCTTTTTAACATTTTTGATTTAAGGTTTTTATTTGTTATAGAACGGTTACATATAGCATTCAGATGTCCAACAAGCTATCATGAGTTTGGATTTGAAACAAAGGGCCTCAAAGCTTCCTTTTATGTATTTTGGAATTATAATTGTGGTTTATATTGTAATTCATTATATCGTGTACGTTTTTGTGCGCTTTAATGTATTTCTGTTGGTCATTAGATATATTTAGTAAGTTGTCATGCTCTGTTATTTGGTGTGTTTGGTGCCTAGTTATACCAGAGAAAGATTCATATAAACACCGAAAAAATATAAATAGACTACTACGTACGAAAAACAACCATTAACCGAACCCTTAAACCAACAGCGCACTTTAACGTACAAGAAAATTTCTAACGCTCGAAAAGTTAAAAGAAACACACACCAATGAACCGATAGAACTGTTAACAAAATGACTAACAACTCGAGATCAGACTTTACACTAAAGATACCAACAGCGCTCAACAACTTTCAAGACATGTGTAAAACCCGAAATTTTTAAATTATAGCTCGCCACAACGTACAAAATATGACTAATGTACACCAAACGAAATTTGCCACGAATAAAGTCAAAATATATCGAAAGTTCAGATATCAATTATGTCACGTTATATATCGTTGGAATTCTAATTTTTTGCCGCAACTCATCCTGCAATTAAAATTATAATTTTCCTCAGCACAAAAAAATTTCCCATTACCCGTCTATGTTAAATTTTTGACATTAACCAAATTTGGCTCAAAATGACATGTTTTCATAGATTAATATCCCGGTTCAGTGTTATAACCAGATTATAATTCAACTTGATTCCTAACATTTCATCTGTTATCTGTCGTAAAATCACAAAAAATAAAAATTTTATCATGCCTTGTTACCGCAGACCATTGGTTAATTGCACCATCAAAATGAAGCAAATTTACAAAGTCGAAAAATTTATCATTACACCCTATGGGTAAATTTTTTATTTCAAGTTAAAAAGAATTTTTAGCTACAGCTTCAAATGCGGCAAAAAATTAGAATTCCAACGATATATAATATGATATATTTCACTGTAA
>JAULBM010049899.1:0-10558 GCA_032357055.1 Geukensia granosissima | reverse complement strand
AGACCAAATATCAAATCAATCCAACATACACAAGCGGAGAAATCTTTGACGAAAATTGACGGACGTACGTACATACGGACGTACGGACGGACGGACGTACGGACGTACAGGGGTAACACTTAATGCCCCCGATGCCTAAAGGCGGGGGCATAAAAATCTTTATTCCAATCATCTAACTTATGTACATGTAAGTGAAATGTTGTTATAGAATTTTCACTTCTATAAACCAACTAATTTTATAGTCTATTTTTGTATTGGGACTTGGGCTCTAAACTTCATTTTTATGATGGTTCCAATTTTTAAATTGAAAAGATGATTTGTTAGAACAAGTCATGAAATTAGCAAAAGTTCTCACTTAAAATAATAAAATGTACATGATACATTATAAAACTTCCTAAAGTATACATATACTCATCTAAACAAGCTTTCAACAGAATTTGGCAGGAAAAACTGTGTCTGTACAGGGCTGGTCAGAGAATGAGAAATTTGGCATAAAATGCTATGTTGACCCATTTTCTTTTTTATTCAATTTGTTAGTTGTATCTATAAACTGTAAAACAATTTAATAGAATTTTCAATGATTTCAATGGGCATTTCCAATTATTATGAAAATAGCAGGGAAATATCTAAAATCATACATGTATGAACAATGTCAGTAAATACAAGCTTTTCAATTTAATACGGAACAAATTAAACAATATTAGAACACTGTCCATTGAAGTTTCTGATTTGCCTGCTTCTTTGTTAAAATATTCCCTTGAAAAGCTTAAAATTTTCCAACTTTTCTACTGAATCATCCGCCTGCCCTTAACAGACCGTAAATGAATTTTTTAATGTAAATTATTAGTTTCCTTTTTTTATTCCCAGGAACCCTCTATCAAAAAATACACTAAACCATCTACAGATATATGTAGTTGCATTAGTTTTTTTTATTCATTATCAACAGAAACACGAACGAATGTAAATGTATGTTAAAAGTGCAGGCATGGTAGTGATATGAATAAAGAATGAGAGTAAAGAAATATTATAACTAGTCATAATAAATAAAACAACCAAATACTGATACAGCTATATCCTAATTTTGCCTCATATTTTATTAAAGGATTTAATTTATATTTTTACTTTTTATTTTTCTATACACTTGCTAAAAATATCTGATTGAAATCTTAGGTAGGCGAAATGGTTTTGAAATTGGAAGTTGTGTGTGTGTGTGTGTGTGTGTGTGTGTGTGTGTGTGGTGGGAGGGCTTAAATTGTCTGTGTGTGTGGAGGGGGGGTTTAAATTAGTTACCCAAATACCAATATATAGAGTGGGGCACTAATTATTTTCACCACTTTTTAGAATTTGGCAGGAAAAACTGCTGGTCCTTTTCACAGGACATTAATTATTTTGGAGTAGACATCTCAATAATTATGCCTCTAAAACAAAGCGTTTTTACAGAAAATGGTTACATTTTCTTTGAAACCTGTAAACAAAAACAGGGTGTCCAAACTTTTTAAAATTGTAGGACAATACTTGAAAAAGACCAATTTTTACAATAAGAAGGTTTGATCTCAATGATAATTAAAAAAAAATCATATTTATGCAATTCATGCCATTGGGGAAAATGAATGCCCCAAATTTGGAAAAATGTGTATTCATCATCAAAAGTTTGGGAGCATGCCCAAGGAATACCCAATGATAGGCAGACCAAAGAGGTGACATGTAGTTGAATCATTAGATTTCAAATAAAAGAATAAAGCTCCATATAGAGAAATCATAAAACATCTGATACTGTAATTCATGTGCCGAAAATGGGTGCTCCACTATATTTCTACCATTGTTTTTAAAAGGCATTTAGTCAATGGGCACTTTTTATATTTTGGAAATTTAAAGTTCAACCTTACATGTGTAGAAAACTTCCAAACAAATCAATTTCTGTTTTGCATTCTTGTTTTATTTAAGGGGTTGCATAATGTCCTTAGTTTCTTCATTTTTGTATGGTCCATTTAAGGTATCAAGACCACTATAAAATCATAGTCAAATATCTTAATTTTTTAACATTTTAAATGAAATTATAATTTCTTAATTCTTTTTGAAAATGCAATGTTCTGGATTCTCTGTTAATCTGTAGAAATAAATCAAAGATTGACTATACATTATGAGTATTTCTTAAGTTCACCATTCTTGCTGATGTACATAAGTATCTTCTAATACTGGTATTTATCTAATCCAGTAGTTATTTATGGTTTGGATACCTTAAGACTGGATAGGTGATGATCATAAAATAGTGTTTTCAAACAAAATGAGTTTTAAACATGAGATGAACAAGACTTTCCTGATATATGAATGCACTTTAAATTAAACTGGTCTGTTTTTTAAAGATGATAAATCAAATAAATTTCATCAAAAAGGGATTTAGTAAAATGCAGATAAAACATTTATTCCTGTTACTTAACCAACTAACCATTACACAATGCCACTGCAAAGCAAACTATCCCCTCACACTTGCACATAACCTTTGACCTTGTAAATGAAAATCAACAAGCTTGCTGCATTTGCTTGCCAATAGTAGACCAACTTGTTGCATTCAAAGAAACATTTTCTATATGTGTCTACAAAGGTATTTTAGAGGACGGATGGAAAGCATGGCAGTTATTATATCCCCGTCCTAACTCTGTTGTAAGGGGAATCAAACTCATCCATAGACAAACATTGAAAATACTATATAACAATATTCCCAGGGTCTTCTATGTAAATGGAAAGTGTTAATACACCAATAAAATCTGAATAAAAAAATCTCAACAATGTCTCTTTGGCATAAAAATATCTTGGATACTCAAAAATTTCCTCTAAAGCACAAATTAACAATAATCCTTCATTCTTGAATCATAACGATTAAAAATGTCAACATGTCCATTAATGAAATCACAGATTTTGAGAATTTTGATTATAAACTCCATTACTCCTTCAGCTATGTCTTGGTATGGGGTGTAACAGTTTGATACGGTCAGCCTTGAGCACTGGTAATTCTGCCCGAGTATAGTGATCAATCATTTCTGGCACGGTAGGGAAAGGTTTGCTGTTCTCTCCCAGGATATACATTCCATTTATCCAACTGATTCGTAAATGCATTGGCATTCCTCCGACTCCCCTAAAAATAAACTTACATATAAAAACACATTCATCAGGAGTGGACCTTAAACTAATATCTCGCTTTATGTAACCAGAAACACATATGTATTTTGAAATCTTTAAGATTTGTATTCTATACATTTATTTACTGTTTCTATGGTGGTAAAAATATCATTGGTTTGTTAGTCATGTTAGTTTCCACATTGTCTGTTCTAAGGACTTGTTCTTTTAAGCAAATATTTCTGATATAACCACCACCTTAAGTGCCTTCTGATTCTGAAGCAGCCATAAGTGCACACTGACAATGTTTTGATCTTGGTAAAAAGTCAACTATAAAGATTATGTAGTGTTGTGTAATGCATGTAAAATATTTTCCTGTTTCAGATTTCTTGGCTCAAAAATGACACAATGACGCAATCCAGAGAATTTGATCCATCACAACCGAACATGATATATCCCACATGACTTACTTCAAGGACAAAGAGAAGACATTATCTTGTGTTTCACTTCGTCGTACCAGATAACTGCCTTCCTTGTGTATAAGTAACAATTCTTCGGCATATTTTCTACCAATTTTACCATGGTAGAACCTACAACCAAACAAAGCACAACAGTTAAATATGAGAAACATTTTCAAAAATATAATCATACAAAGTAAACTTGGTTTAAAAACTGTTCAAGGGAAAATTCCAATTGCCTACTTATTGTAGTTACAAATGTATTTACTGTTTGGTACCAACAGTCAAGCAAAAGGATTCTCTGTTTTTTATCGATCAATATGTTCTAAGATTTATATATTTTTTTTAAAATATGAAACAATTTACAGGAATTCCTTTCAAAAGTCAAATACCTATCCCCTTTAAACAGGTTTGAATGTGAAAGTTCAGAATTATTCCAGGTGTATGTTTATGTTTATTTCTATCTAAAGGAATAAATAAACTTGTGTGCTATTACATACAAATTAATTCAATAAGATACTTTGTTATTGAAATTAAGTCCTAGTGAATTTACCCAATAAAGAAATCCCACTTGCATATGTATATTTGTTATTACTTCCTCAAAGAGGTGTATGAAACTTGTTTTATATATATTCAATGCACCATTCATACCCTTAGCTGGGTTCATGGGATAGGGATGAAACCCCCTTAAAAACCAACAAGCACCATTAAACTTCATGTATTTTGTTTGCACAGTGATCATATAAGTCAATATTTTATCAGAGATGACTTAAAAAAAGGCAAAACAAGATACAATTTATTTTATGACATATAAACACAGTGTAAGGAAAATGGCCAATTCCAAGATTTTGCATCAAATAACTTAGAACTTCCTGGGGCCTTTAGGGGACCTAGACCACCAGCTTTGCATGTGGATGAAATGAACCCCCTCCCCTTGCATTATCTTGCCTACAGGACTGCCATGGAAGATTTTAATAAACTGGAAATTTGTTTCAGTTGATGTATCATATTGTTCCTGTTGTGTGCATGCTACCGAAATGTCACAACTTGAAATTCTGTTTTTCAAACAGTTTTTTATTATTTGATTTAACCAAGACATGATCTACACTTCACTCACTATATCAATTATAACTATGTATCAAATACTACAGCAAAGGAACATGACAAAAAGACTATGTTTCTAATGTGGTGGTGGT
The DNA here is from genome assembly GCA_032357055.1 of Geukensia granosissima. Taxonomy (NCBI): domain Eukaryota; kingdom Metazoa; phylum Mollusca; class Bivalvia; order Mytilida; family Mytilidae; genus Geukensia; species Geukensia granosissima. Next base: position 5,790 of record JAULBM010049899.1, on the reverse strand, counting down.
TGATGGTTAACGTCCTACACAGCAAATTAATGCTCTAAGTCGGATGGTCCCTGGCGGAACATATGGTATTGATGTAACTTGGTTGTCGTTGGAAATGGTGTTGTAATAATTTGGTAAGGAGGCTCTGTTGAGTTGATGTAACTTTTCGACGTACTAGGTTGTTGTTTGGTGGTGACTTTCTGTAACTTGCTGTTTTAATTGCACTACCACTGCACTTTTCAGGGCCACAGAGCAGAGCAGACCGGTTCCGCTGTGAAGTGATTTTCATGGCTGCGTCCTACCTCAACACACTGCAGCAGGGCTGGTTGCCAGTGGGTCACTGCATTGAGGGCGATGTAAGGAGTTGGTCATTACTTCATCACTCCACGTTGTACTACCCTCAAAGTTCCTGCTCGACAGCACGTGTTGCTGCTTCAATGACAGCTACGTGACTGATGATGATGCAATCCAATGAGGGTGTAATACCACTCCTTATAAAGATCGAAATCACCCCAATAAAAAACATGTATACCTAAAATATTCCTCCTACCTGAATATTATCAAAAATGTACATGTAAGAAAACATACAACATTAAGACAAACTTATGTATAATACTTTGTTTTTATTTATGGTGAAAATTTGACTGTTGAAAAAAATGTCAAAATAAGATTTGAAATTAAATATCTCATTATAGGTTGAAAAATATAATTTGAAAATAATAAATTGCAACATGGAAAAAGATTATATTTTACCGATTCATTTAACCTTAGAAAGATGAAACAACCACTGACTGACTTTCTTTCTGTTGAATGTATTTTATTTTAGAAAAGTTTTATGTGTATCTCTATCAGAAATCTATAGGGCAGGTGCAGCATCAATGCTTTTCACTGTTATAGTCCTCTTTAGGAGGAGACAGTGCAGGAGCTAAGAGATCACTGTGACCTACATTTCATGCTTCAAGTATTTTTATTATCCTTGCTTAACAAATATATGTGGTGAATTTCTGTCTTTAGATATCTTCACTGAAGTCAGTTTGATAATAAAATTGAACATTGGTAATTTTTTATATTTAGATTACTAATTGTGAAATTGCATTAATAAATATTTTTCAGAATGATGAAAGCCTTGTGAAATATTTTTTTGTTAAAAAAGTGAAATATGTTTGGAACACAGAATCTGGGGAGTTTGAGAAACTCAGGTAATAAAATCATATTATCTTTAAATAAGTCCAAATGCTAAGTTAGAGACATGACACTTCTGTCTGAGACAGACAGACTGAACTTTTTTTGAGGCATTGAAAATTTTTTAACTTAAAAATATAAGAAAAAGTGTTTTTAATGTTTGTATAGACTTGTACATTTCTGAACTTAAAGCACAGGTAAAATCTAGATACTTAGATCTTAATGTAAATACTAGCAGGAGGATTTGAAATATATTAGCAAGCAATAACAGTCGTTCACACATGCCCACATCAACCGCTACTTGGAAGCGAAATAAGCATTGCAGGTGAGGAGAATATCTTGTTTCTTATTGTGGTTTGTGTGAAAGAGTGATTATAGAAAATATAATTTACTTTTACAGAGGACTTGATGAAAATATGTGCTCATTTTTCCATGAATCTCAGGGATTGAATTATGCTGACATGATAAAGAAGTAAGTTTCTAAATAAGAGTACAAGAATTTGCATGTACCTCCAACAAATACATGTGTATTGTCAACTTTTTGTGTTCCCTGCTGTGTAGCAGGCTGCACATTGTGATTACTTCGGTTTTATTGTGTCATTCATGTAGTCATTGGCATCACACATCTCTAATCTGTTACTCCTCTTTCACCACTCAAATGAACTCAACTAAACTTAGACATAATCTTCAGCATCAAGTCTAGTAATGCAACTATTTGGTTTTCTTTCCAAATCAATATTTGAATTTTGACATCCATTTTGAATTTTAACCTTGCCATTTTGAGTATACTGTAGAACAGGGGTAACCATTCCTAATCAGTTATTCCCCCAAAATAACTCATCAGAATGGGGGTAACCGTTCCTAATCAGTTATTCCCCCCAAATAACTCATCAGAATTGGGGTAATCGTTCCTAGTCAGTTACAACTCATCAGAATACAACAACAAAAAAACAAAATTTTTAGTATCAAGTCTAGTATTGCAGAATTTATTTTATTTCCATATAGATATTTATATTTTGACTGCCATTTATCACTTCTACACATGTGATATGACAATGAAAAGATACAGGGTAAATGTTAGAGAGACTGCACTCCAACCATGTGAAAAACAGAGTATGCTAAACTATGGGGTAACCATTCCTTCTCTGCTACTCCTCCTTAATCAACAGAATTCAACCAAACTTACACATTATCTTCAGTATTGAGTTTAGTAATGGTAATTTTTATGTTTGCCACTTTCCTCTTCCATTTCATCCAATGATTAACTGCTTTTATTGTTATAAAATATTTTCATATCTCCTTTACAATCCTGCATAAGTTATAGTTCTGTCAATACCTCCCAAGAGAAAGTTCTGGCAGGTGACAAATGCCTCTCAAGAGAGACAAAATCAGAAGTTGTATTTCAGTATTACATATGGAACATAGTGTTTCCAAGCCTGTAAACCTCACTTCATGGAATAACTTTTTCAAACATAAAAGGTGTTTTCATTTTTTAATCACAATAAAATTTTTCAAATAGATGAAGCTTGCTGAGTCTTAAGAAAAACTACTTTCATTTATATATTCGTTTCAATGGTAAATGAACCTGGAGCAAGAGAATAGTCTCTATGGGATTTACTTCGTAAAAGGGAGATAACTGTCTTGGCAGGGTTTTACAAAAAGCCCCCGTAGAATGCCAATAGAGTAAAATAACTTAAAATGCAAAGTTTCATTCTCATTTCAATGGAACAAATTATACAAGTAAATGGTTGATATCATTCCATTTTGAAAATTGTGTGTTTTAGAAGACAATAATATTACAATGGGAAATTCCCCACCTCAGTGTCTGGTGAGGGCAGTACTTTTATTTTAATATATTTTTATGGGACGACTTACTTGGTTTCTCTTTCTTGACAGAAAATTATTAAAATATTCCTAAGATAAAGGTTTTAAATGTCCAAAAAGCCATTCTACGGGGTAAGGTTTACAGACAGTAAGTGGATAAAAGTCTTTAGCCAATACATAACAGTTAAATATTGGATAAAAATAGTTCACTGTACATGACTTAATATGATTTTTATGTCATATGCACACTGAATCTATGAATAATATTTAGTAACATGAAGATGTTTATTTTTTTCAGACGAGTTATTTATGGAACAAATTCCATTGCCGTGCATGTCACTCCAATTTTAGTCCTTCTTTTTAAAGAGGTTAGTATTTAGTTTATTTGTAAGTCATTTTCTTGTATGAACAATTTAAATTGATGTTTATTTTTATTTTTAACCTGTTGTAACATGGTTAACAGTTTGGTGTTGAATTTCTCTGTTTTAAAACTCTGTGAATTTATTATATTTAGTTGGATAGTAATTTTCATAGTTTTTTTATTGTTACCTAACAACAAATTAAAATATTCAACAAAAGCTTTATTTTATATTGTGTTATTGACAATAAAAATAACCAAATCTTCAAATTTTAATATCCTTCAAACAACAAATATCTTAGAAATAATGTCCAATCAAAATTTTTCTCATCATAAAATACCAAGTAAATTATTTGACCCTCTTTCTCCCATGGGGTGACATTGGCTTCAGTTATGGTATGTAGAAGTTTTGACTGTCATTTGCTGGATGGCTGTCTCATGGACAATCATGCTACATCAGTTTTTATACATTGTACAAATTGTACAAATTATATAAAAGAAAGAGCTAATAATCTCTTTGCCAGCTTGTTTGCTAGGGGATACATTAATGTCATTTTTTGTCCTTCCAGCCTTCTGTAACATCCTTGTGAACACTTTAGAATAAACATTCTTGAACAGATTTTGTCCAAACTTGGTACTTACTTAGTCCTCTGATAGATTTGGGAACTGGCCAAAGGTCAAGGTCACAAGCAGCAAACCATTTTATATAATGGTTCAAATGGCACTTGACCATAAAATGAAAAAGGGGGGCATGGAGTAAATATTCATGACACAAAAATCTCCTTTGTACAAGAAAATTCCAAGCAAAAAAACAGTGCTTTGATTAGTGTTTGTCATCTCAAAGTCACAGTGAGGCCTTAAACATGGAGTAAAAACTCAAACTTCACTGTAAGTTCAAGGCGGCCCCTAGAACCGGTTTGAGCGGAAATCTTTGCTAGATGTCTTTGACACTACATCTGTGCTTGAAGAACAAATACGGGGTAAGGTCATCAAATTACAGATATACATGGGCAAAGAAATCTAACAAAATCTGTCATAAGTTGCCCGACAGTAATACATACAAAATCAAACAATGTTTAAACGAACAAAGGGCAATGTTTTCAGATGATTCTCTTTAATTCCATGTAGAACATGTAGTTCATTTTTAAATCTGTTTTATAAATTTATAAAAGTAGTGCTGACAAAGCATCTCTAAATGATTCAATAATGTGGATAAAGAGTGTGATTTTTTGATTTGATATATAAATTGTCTCAAATCATAAGTTACAAGCCATTAGTGTATCTATATGATTCTTAGATGAGTATGAGATGATTTATCAATATTCTCTATTTAGGTGCTTTCTCCATTTAATGTGTTCCAAGCCTTCAGTGTATTGATATGGTTCTCAGATGAGATGAGTTGATTTAATGATATTCTTTATTTTAGGCACTGTCTCCATTTTATGTGTTCCAAGCCTTCAGTGTATGTGTATGGTTCTCAGATACCTATGAGATTTATGCAGCATGTATTATTGTAATTTCTGTTGGATCTCTTGCCATGACTATTTACCAGATCAGAAAAGTAGGTATAGGGTATTTATAGATTATCACTGATCTTCTTTACAAGATCGATATTATCAGGGGTGAATTCAAGGGGCGCGAACCTGGCACTGCCCCCCCCCCTAAAAACAAATAAAATGTTATTTTTTAGTCTTAAATTTCATGATTTCATTGAACTTCTGGGGAAGCCCCCCTGGCCCCTACTAACAGGGCACTGACCTGAACCAGCGCCCCTTATGTAAAATCCTGGATCCGCAGCTGAATACATCAGTGATGTTATTTTCCTTAAAAAAAAAATGGAATCAACAATTATTTTTTCATATCAGCATAGTCATCTAATAAAAGAATTCACATGTCAGTGAGATCGAAGGAAAATACACAAACCAGCGATATAACGGGGTATCTTAATGCAGGAATATTAAATTATAATTGATAATTAACATTCTTTGAATAAAGTGTAAAAATTGACAAATTTTGAAAACTCATCGATAAGAAATAATCTAATGGTAAATTATGATCAGTTGTCAATTGCTTATTTTGTTTTATGGTTATGTGGCTAAACAGTCCTGACCTACTGTGAACCAGCATATTTTCATGGCCACATTCATGATTTTTTTATGAAGCTCTATACCGGTATATGCTGTGATTAATTTTGAGAATTTTTATAATTTTGCTATGTTTAATGCATGTAAGATGTAACAATTAGCAGAATTTCATTTTTATACGACCGCAAAAAATTTGCTGTTGTATTATGTTATGGCGTCAACGTCGTCGGCGTCTTCTGTCTGTGGACACAAAGGTTTCCGCAACTTATCTTTTGATGGGGTAAACCGATTCTTTTGGTATTTTGACACATTGATTACTAGTATGAGATATTGTGTGGGATTGATTTTGGGGGTTCCAGCTCC
>JAULBM010049888.1:0-10558 GCA_032357055.1 Geukensia granosissima | reverse complement strand
GCTTACTTGTTTCCGTCCTGAATATGCATGAAATATTTGCCACTGGACGTTAAACAACAATCAATCAATCAATCAGTCGGATTAAAGGTTTATCAATGTTCTTCCTAAACAATTTACATTATATCGATTTGAGGAAAATGTTGATTAGTTGTGGAATAATTCCATCTTTAGATTTTTTTTCTGAATATGAGTCTTCTTTTTCCAAAAAGAAGTCTCTTTGAGATATTTTACATTTTGGCAAATTTAAAAAACATAATTATCTCATTGAACATGTTTCAAAAGATTTCTTTGATAGAGGAGTGTGTGAAATTTTCTTCAATTAGAATACGACATCACTAATGTTTCTGTCAAAAGCCAGGGGCCTGTATTTCTTAGTCCAGTGGTTGTCGTTTTTTAATTGGTCATTTATTGTTATTTGTTCACCACTTTTTCGATAGATTAGGTCGAATTGTTGTATCTGATGAATAGTTTCAAATTTTGTATTTTGGATGTCTTTTATATCTTGCGTAATGGTTAGAATTTAGTTTATTATTGAAGGCCGTAATGGGACCTGTGCGTAGAAGTTTAAATCCTACTGTCATTTGGCGAATTGTCCCATGTCAACATGTCTATTTTTATTAGCAAGTTTTGATTCGGATTGTCATGAGAGCGTAACAGGCCCTTCTTTCAATTCCTCTCATTTATGTCAATAAATAATAAAAATGAAACTATTACAACATGTTTACAATCAAAATCAGTAAGCAAAACACAATTTTAGAGATAAACACTTTGTATTAGCACGCTTGGGTTGATGAAATTTGAGCTTGGTATTCTTATCACTGTATGCTTCTGGTACCAGCGTACATTGTCCTGGTTGGTATGATTATAGAAAAAGAAGATGATGTATCATTTTCTCTCAGAGAATCATCCATAACGTATTAATTAAAAAAAAGAATTCCAAAGGGGCAGACAGAAATCGTAAAGTCGAGGACAGACAAGACCATGGCCAACAAAAAGAAACGAAAGACAAACATAGAACACACAACACTACACTTAAAACTAAAGCTGGAGTAACACGAACCCTACAAAAACACCTGCATGTTGCCTTAAAATGCTAACAGCCTTTTATGGACAAATAAACAGATCACAATTAAAGTTGTTATCAGCCTTAAAATAAAATAGTTGGTATTCAAATGCACAACAATCGAATCATTAAGTATACAATGTTAAACAAGTACATGTAGTACCAGCATTAAAAATAGAACTGAAGAATAAAAACATCCTCTGGGTTATGTAAAACAATGTTTCGATTAAGTTGTGTTTGTGCAATTTTGATATGGTTTAATAAATATTGCTTGATGCCAAACTACGCTCCGGGCAGGGAAATCCTACCTTTCTGGAGAACCTGATCACACTCCAGTTTTAATAAACAATGCATGGAGTCCAAGCGTTTTTTATTCTTGCTTTTTCTTTTTCTCTATTAGTTGGTTTCGAAATTAAACTATGCTATTTGATCAACTTTGATCTCTCGCGTGGTTATTCGAACCTACAGTTATATGTCTTATATAGATGAAAATTTCATTTATGGTGTTTTTAACTTTCATGTATTACTTCGGAATAAATTTCTGAATAAAAGGTACATTACTTGTTTATTCCCAAAGATCTCTGTCGTCGTAATTGTTTTAGCCTGCTTATCCTCTTAACTTGTAAAATTATTTAGAACAACCTTAGTATTATTAATTATCATGTATTTATTTCGATTTAATTTAGCTTTGTAAAAATTGCAAATTTGTTTCAATATAATAATTTTTAAATATGGCAAGAAGATAAATTATATTTTTAGATAGCTTTTTATTTCTCTAAATTTTTAATTCATATCTTTTTTTATAAATACTTTACGTAGGCCGTCACAAAGTAATCAACAGACCCCTGATAAAAGAATATATTTTTCTATCAAATATATAAGCATGATAATAAAACAATATAAAGGTGTGTTTGTCTACAAACAGACAGGTGCGCGACAGGGAAGGATATTCTATTCTGTAGCACCTGCATCATGTGCATGATTTAACTCTCATGTTTTGACAAGGAATTTGTAAGTTTTTTCTTACGGTTTATTTTTTTTCTTTTTTGTTTGTTAGTGTGTTTTGTCTTGTTATTTCAGATCTTTTTTGTTTAGGGTTTTTGTGTATTATGCAGTCATTAAGCATGGCCTTTATAACAAAAAAAAAGTTTTTAACTATGATTTAATATTTCTTCATGGATTTTCCGATACCATTCCGACAAATGTTTTTTCAGTGCGTTGTTGCTACTCAAAAGTGGATTAAATACAATTTTCTTGTTTCGTCTGTAACGCATTTAAAAAAAAATTAATTCTATAAAGCATTACGTAATTGTCTGTATGTTATCAGTAATGTAATATTTTCGCATCGATGAGAAATACATTAAGAATCCGCTTCAGTATAACCTTATCAACATAATACTGTTGCTACAGACAATCGTCTTTCAATTTGCCTGAAAGCACAATATCTTAGTGGTTTTTCCAACTAAAAACAGTATCAGAATGGAAAATATCCTTCCCGGAATCATTCTCTAATACTCCAAGTGCTGTGAGTATTGATGTCGATTTCTGTAATCGTAATTATTTTCGCCTGTATTTCAACTTGATATATGTATTACTTCACAGATTGTATCCCTTAATTTGTCAATTTTTTCTCCTGATATTTTCCCCTTTGATTTAATGTTTAACAACTGATTGGTTCATTTTATGTTCTTGCACATCTTGCAGCAGATATTTCATTCAAATTACTGACGAGTTAATATTGATATGGGATATGTTGAATAACACCCGTTTTGTACAGGCTGGGACCGATATTTTTACGTCTTAGCCAACAAAAGGCATAATACCTTACCATTGAAGTGCTGCGAATTTAGCGGTGAAGCAGCAAATGCTAAGCTAGTCAACAATCGAAACGAAATTATTCAAAGATTGTTTTATGACTATTTTTTTATATATTTTACTTCAAACTTTTTTTGACAATTTATATTTGCATTATACGCCAAAAAGTAAATGTGAACCACTTAAAAAAAAATCCGATTTGGATACAAAGAAAATCCGGAATGTTAATTGTCCGTCCGTCAATCGAGTTTGCCCTGAATCACATTAAAATTGTTTGATGTTAATAACTAGGCTGTTAATAAGGTAAACGTTTGCCATCTCAAAAAGTAAAAAACAAGGTCCGAATTTGATAACATCAAAATGAGCGTGAACAAGTAATTGTCATGGTCAGAGCTGGGATGACGTCGCAAATCATTTCCATGTATCAATATTAACAATAACAAGGAAAGTGATTCGTCTAAGGCAAACTAGCGCGTTTAACTTTATACATTTTCTATATTTGTTATTATATTTGTTCAAATACTAGAATTTTGTGTTTGATAAAAGTCTTGTCCTTTAGTTGACTAGTTTATTTTAAGGCCTTTGGTTTAACATATTTGGATCTAGCCAGAGTTCTCCTATAATCGCGGTAAACACGCTTACGATTAAACATTATGCGATGCAATTTCACGACCAGATGAATGCAGTATTTTTATATACAAGTAATATAAAAATTACAAAAAATATATTCAGCTTTCATTCCTTTAGCCATTTTGTCGTACATATGCATGTATTTGTGTAGGAATAAGTGTTTTGACGTGGCGTATTTAACAGTTAATATCGTCGACAACCCCTACTTTGTTCGTACCTCAATTTCGTATAAAATTTCACCTGCAAATACCGCGAGTCAAAAGCCGGATTGTGACGTTCATTCTGCGCTGACAGGTGAAGTTAAGGCAAGTCAACTGTTTGTGTTCCTACATAAGAGAAAATAATGCTGGTGATACACTCATCCAAACATAATCTGCCCTTAAATCTACCTTTTTGACAAATCCCATTTTAGCAAATCGATAAAATCTATGTTCATGCATAAAATTACACTTCACACAAAACTGCTATTTTGAAAATTTTTATTTTTCGATTCACAACGGGACTGGTGGTTAAAATAAGTGTTCATAATGACAGATTCGAAAATTATAAACGTAGACCCCTATTGAAAATAATTTATAAATTTCCAAGTAACTATCATTACCAGTAGAACAATATTTTAAACATGTTAAATTTATTCTTTTTGTCGGTCAACCAAAAATGTAAAGAAATATAGATCATTTGTTCAGAGAACGCATAAAATGCCTCGAGTAGACCTACATTTGTTCAGAGAAGCATTTTGAGAACAAATGTAGGTCTACTCGAGGCATTTTGTGCATTATGAAAAAAAAGTGTTTGGAATCTTTTCGGACAAAATTAAATATATATATTTATAAGTTTTAATTTGTAAAATCTTACATTTCACCGTTACATGCTATCAGTAATCTTTTACAGTATTTGAGATAATACCAAAAATATATATGGTTGCTAGGGATTTCCATGATGTTGCTTAAGACCTTGAACTTTAACTTTGATGCCATATTGTTGAACAAATTTGCAATATAAAGTTTCTTTCTATATCTTACCATGTTTGAGATATATGCATGAAACCTTGATTTCGGATCCCCAAAAACGGCTTTCAGACCGTAAGACCATTACGGTTGGTTCAATAACTTTGACATTGATCCATATATATATATGAAGCTGAACAAATTTACTATTTGGAGTTTCTTCTTTGTTTTAACGTTTTAGAGATATTTTCAAAAAACCTCGATTTTTCACCACAAGAATGATTTTCGTACCCCAGGTCCAAAGGGTTGGTCCAATAATTTTGGACCCAGTGTAGTAAATTTATAACATTTTATATTTCATTATAATATGATGCAATTGGGTATGCAAAATGCCAAAAAGTCAAAAAGAGAAACCACTTATCAATTGCATTAGAACCAAAACGCTGAATGTCGAAAATCCAAACATAGCACAAGAAGCAACCAAATCCAAGCAAATCGAATCCTACGACAGAAGCAAAATTCACCATACTTACCCAACGTCGGTTATTGATTTTTTTTTGTACAGAAACACCAAGGCCTTTCACAAAAGATTTTGTCCTATCTGAATCACCAAGAACGATAAATCTAATAAAAATAATTCTAATAAATTCCTATCTAAAAACATAGCTTGAAGGGAACGGGGAAAACTGTGCTTTTTCTTCAATTAAGAAATAGACATAGGTGAAAATAAAAGGATATGTGGTAAATGTCAGAGCGACTGCACTCCAACCATAAAACAGAGCAAAAGAAATTCGAAGATACCTAAGGGGCAGACAGAAACCGTTAAGTCGAAAGACAGACAAGAGCACGGCTAACAAAATAAAACGAAAAACAAACATAGAACACTTCGCTGAAAACTAAAGAAGGAATAACACGAACCCCCAAAACAGGTGCTCCGGAAAGGAAAGCAACTCCTGCTCTACTAGTGACACCCGTCGTTTTACCCAGTGGTCAAAGCAGGGACATAGTCACAATCGATGTTAGTCACAACCGGTATAGGTATATTGTGATGTTAAATAGTTTAGTGGAAACCCAACCTTCCCCCTAAAAAAGTAGTAACCAATGAACCATTTAATTAAACCCAAGTCACCCAATCAGACAACAGAGTGTCTAATTTACGTAAGTGAATATTAATTATACTTAAAACAATTACATGCCAAAATAAGATACATATATATTGAATGCTCGCAGTTTCTAGAAGCAGATCATGCTTTTCAACACGAGATGTCATCAAACACAGTATTTCTGACGATATAATACTGTTTTGTCAATGAACAGGAAGAAAGGCAAGATGGTTGCAATGCCAAATTTACTAATATTTGTGTTATGATGCGATCAATTTATTAATATCTGCACCAAAAAACAGGTTTTAATGTCTCGTCTACAATATTTATTTCGTTATTGATTTGATTTCGTTCTGTCATTGGCATTTTCATGCAACTGCCGAAAAAAATCCATAAGTTACAACATATTTCATGTATTTGCCCAAATTATTCCTTTTATAATGAAAAATAAGTCACAACAAATAATTGCATAGCAATAACAGGGGTATAAAGGGTGAATTCAGACAATATTAACAGGTTGTCAATGACCTTATTCTCGAACTTTCCGGCTAGTTTTTTTTCAAGGCCTGGAGAAAATTGTGTATTTCAACATTGTTCAAATCGAGCCCATCCAAGATCTTACAGTGAATTTGTTTTTCAAACAGAAGTTCAATGAAATGTGACGAGAGTGAATTGTGACGTCATATTAGAAAAAGTTCAAAGTGTTCTTCAGTCGCTTTACAGTACCCTTATTTGGAGCCATTTACTACTATTTTCCTAGACAGGAAATTCTCTAAGAAAGAATAAATGCTCTATAGAATTTAATGAAAATTTTTTCACATACATTTTTGGAGTTGGGTGATTTCATAAATCTTAATTACAATTTTAAGCAATATATAAAGATATATTATTATAAACTGTTCTTATTTTGTAGAGGTAAAGGTGGTCATATTGAAAGAAAAAAGCAATTCTGAAGAATTGAGAAAGCTGTTTTTATAACATTCCTAAAATACCCAATAAAAGATTGAAACAGAAGAGTCGATCAGAATCTCCCTTTTACATAAAAAGTGACATTTCATTTGATTACTTCCTATTAAGACACAGGAGTAGATAATTCCTATACAACGAATACAAGAACACTGTTTATGTTGATTTAAATTCAAGGCAACGATTTTATTCTGAGTTAACATTTAGGGGAGGTAGGGACATGGAAGTAATTATCCTGCTTTTAAATCAATATTCACCTCTTCTTGTATTCTGAACAACTTTTCCGTTCACAAGATTCACCCTGCTTTTTAACTCCAGAATTTGCATCCTGTCTTTATATTCAATACTAATGCCCCACTATATCACATCATGGTTTTCTATATAAATCTTCAGAAAGTTTTGAAATACTAATCAAGATCTGAATTTGTATTTTCTATCTGCCAGTTCAATGTCATTCCCTTTACGTCTTAAATTAAAAAAATAATCATAGAATAAATCGACCTTCAAATCCCAGCCAAATATGCCCAACTCACATATTTCTAATACCTGGGCTTTAGTTTGTTTATTTATTTTTGATTTTTTATAACATGTATAAATAAAATTTTAATCATATGTACAAAATGTTTCAGCACTAGAGTGCAAATAAAGAAAATTCTGCATCGTAAAACTTCCTTAAATTGTTTAATCTACTTATCATGTATCCCATCAATAGCCTCGAAATTTACTGCTGAAAGGGAGACTATTGAAAAATAGTCGGATAAAGATTTGCATTTGAAACGAGGTGAAAATGGTCGACAATCGTTGAATACTGTGTATTTGTCGTGTAATAAACAAAATGTGACGACCGAGATAATGACACATTGCAGACGTAAGAGAAGGCACCATATTTTTCTTATATTGGTGTTTCTTGAATAGACAACGCAATTAAAGACGAAATGCATCTTTTGAAAGTTTGTAATTTTATTAAGTCAAAACGTTTTATCAAAAAATAAAAGACTAAACACGCCTTGATAACTTTATGCCAGATTATATCACTAGAAAAACACACGAATCACACTTTTCCAAACGTTCTTCATATTGTTACAGCTGATGTCGATTCAGTCATTTAAAGAAAAGCTCTGAATTATCCTTCGTAACTAAGTTTCGTAGTTACATTTCATTTTGTATACTAATGTTGCGATGACTTCATAAAAAACCATTATAAATATAAGTTGCTGCAAGACACGCGTGCGTCATTCTGTCAATTTCTGATCCGATTAGTGCGCACGTCAACAAGATGCCAGCCAACAGTTTGCACAAATTATAGTCTCAAAACGAAATCAAAATATCGTGATTTGTACATTTCACATTACCATAAACGAAAAAATGGCACAAAAAATTACAAGTATCAAATATTTATCGTATAACACCGAACCTAACTTTTCCCGCATCATGTTGTGGTAGCTTGCATAAGATGCTCACCTATGATTTTGATCTGCCTATTGCAGTCTTTAAACGAAGCGAAGCATCGCTATTACACTTAGTGCAAAGACATTGAACCTACGTAAAATACACCACACAATCGATCAACAACACTGAAAACTGCACCCGAAAGGACTAATCTAGTAACATTTGAAGCGGGAAACAAGTACAGCAAATTAAACTTTTTCCGGAATTTTGTCAGCTGTATACTAAGGAATTATATTATTGATCTTGACTACTAAAATATACCTTTTCCACCAGAAAACTCATTAATCGGTTTATTAAAACTAATTTTAGTAATTCAAATTTGAAGGAAAATATAATAGACAAAAATATGCGTACATATGGATGGAACAACATCAGCTTAACTAGCATACCTCAAAATGCAGGCGAATTTGAAAGATATTATGATTTCTGATTTAACAATAAAACAACATCTTTATAATTTACTTTTTCTGTCGAATATCGTGATGATGTTTTAAACTTGTCCAGACAAACAAATGCACGAGTTCTTAGTCACGTGATACACATGAAACTCACGAATTTTCTTGATCAACCAAATCATTCTTAGGCAATGTGCTGCGTTTAAAGTGTATAAGATATAAATACATTTATTAAACCAGTAGAAAATTTTCAATACATAGAGAAACAATATTCCAACAAACAACATTAGGTATTAAGATACATAAGAAATTCCAATGGAATAACGTAATCAAATGTGGACATTAAAAAATTCAAAAGATCTGCTTCAATTCTTTGAAATCCTGTACAAGTATTCAAACGTTTGACTTTGGATTCCTTAATACCACGATTCCACTTTCATAACTAAAAATCCGTTTCAAGAAACTGATACATCAGTGTTTTGTAAATCAAAATAGAAATCCAAGACAAAAGATTGGTTTTAGGTAAAAAATGTCTTACTTTGGTAGATAAGACACCGCTTGTGTTATTAAAGACAGTGAAGGTGATATTATCAAAATGCTGGACTGCCTGATTGACAACATTTTTGTAGAATTGGGCGAGTTTTTCAACAGACCGTTTGCATTCCATTGGGCACAAATTGTGCGCCCCTACTAGCAGTTTCTGTATATGAAGCAGTATTCATTCAGGAACCCCTGCGAAATAACAAAAAGAAATTGGCCAGATCGTTGAATTTCACTTTTTGCTATACCGACGATATTTTGTCTTTGTATAATCTTATGTTCAGTGAACATCTCGACCAAATATAGAAACTAAGGAGACCACGGAGGCAACAAAATCTACTTTATACCTATATTTATTCCTCGAAATTGACCAAGAGGGAAACTTTGTTTCTAAGATTTACGACAACAGAGATGACTTCAACTTTCCTATTGTAAATTTCCTATTTTATTTGGCAATATTCCTACTTCCCCTGTCTACGGGGTTTATGTTTCGAAGGCAGCTAACGCGATACTCTCGTGCCTGTCCCAAGGATTTTCTGAAGAAATCATTGCTTTTGGATACATGCAATCAAGACACAATTGAAAAGTAAAATGATAAAACACTAAAAGTTGATTCATCAAAACAAAAATGACCCGTACTATAAAAAACCAATACTGGCATTGAAAAGAAATATAATCGTACAAGAAAGACTCGCCAACAGTTAAGACACAACAAATATGAACACTCATGTGGTTAATTTACACAGTTATCTAAAAAAACAACAGATTGAAATAGTTAACTGATATATAGTCCAAATAAAAATTACATTTTACTTATTGACAACTGATAACTTACAATAAATATTTTCAACCGGACCGCTGATGACGGTGGACTTGGGACACCTTATCCAAAACATTAAAAATCAATGGGCCATACCGGGTGAGTTAACTATACTATATTTCATACATTTTTTTTTTCATGTGATTCTTCTGAGGTTTGTTTCAAATGAAAATCTATAAAAAGGACGGAAATATTACTCCAAGCTTTTTATTGTGTTTTCACTATATAAACAGCTTGCATAACTGAAAATATCATTTGAGTTTTGGCAATTACTTGTCGATGGTAAGTGGTACAACGTCTGTTCACATTTTATATTTTAGATTTCTTAACTGAATTGAAACAGAATGGAACAAGTAAAAAACTTTGAGATATTCGATAAGAGTTGTTCTTTTGTACTCAGCAGCTATACAAGATGGTACCGCCGGTTTATTTAGTATAATTCCGTAACAAAATGCAAAATGCACAACAACGATTCCTTATGAAGAATCACGGACGGTATTGAAATTAACCTGATATGGCCTCAATTCCTAATTCAAGATTATGTAAAATTTTCTTACACCAGTGTCGATTTATCATCTCAGATGGTTGTTATTTCTAAAAATGGGTAGTAGTTGTAAAAAAGTTTTTTGTTGAATCTGTTTTGCCTAAAGGCCCAAAGTAAGATCCAATGATTATTTTATTGTCATCGCTTGGCCATATTTTTGTCCAGCGATTCTTACAGTTGCATGCTCACAAAAGGTTACATGTAAACGAGTTAGAAAAGTGCACTTTATGTGCACTTGCCGTTCACTTCGTTAGCTTCAAGCGTGCACTTCACGTTAACAATGCCA
>JAULBM010049877.1:0-10558 GCA_032357055.1 Geukensia granosissima | reverse complement strand
TTATTTACAAATGTCGCTGGCGACAAACTTTTGGCATATCTTAAACACGTTGGTCTATATTCTCGAATATAGATCAATGTCTCATTTGACAAATATTTTATGTAATTATGTATAATGTTATTATAACATGTATGTTATCTTAATTTGCCATTTGTCTAATATTTTAACTTTTTCTAGACTGTGATATGAACGTGCTTTTACACTTTAGCATACTATTTTTAAAACTTTGTTTTATATGTAAATATCCGATATGTTTAATATGATGTTGATCTTACAAGTTTGTTTTATTATTAAATATATGTATGTTCCCGCCACGATATGGCTGAGATATTGCCGACGGGGCGTTAAGAATCAATCAATCAATCAATCAATCATCTCTTCAAAAAAAAACCAACGATAATCTTAATAAATCAAATCTAACATTTTACAGAATTATTAGATATAAGGAATATTACTTTATGTGATTTGTTGAAATTTAAAATTCAGTTGAATGTATTTTTAATGCATGCAAATTCAACAATATCGAATGTTTTGACGGTGAGGATGTCCCTACTTTGTAAAATGCCCTGTACAGACATCTACATTTTGAACTTTTGGTAGTAGCTTGTTAGATCTAACATGGTCTTCTTCATATTTACTCCATACCCTTCCTTTCTCAGACATGTTTGTACACAAATATCTTCATTTCATGACAGTGGCCAGATAACTGATAGGGCATGAGTAATTTATTATAACATTTTGTAGGTGTTGCATTAACAAACTGACATTCTGACTGTTGTTAAGACAAATAGTTGAATTGAAAATTGATGTTGTTAAGCACAGAATCCAAGACATTGTGTGCTTCAATAACAAGATCACCGGTGCTGCTATAAGTTTGAAAAAATGTTTAAATATTTTCATTTCAGATTAAAATTATAATGTATATGTGAATGTTTGATTTTTTCTTATCATGCCCTGACCATCTTTCATCAAAAATAACCCACAGGTAGCACATTCATATGCAAATGAAACAACAAAAATAAACATTCAAATCTAGTTGTTTTTATAGTCTTTTCAATGGTTAATTAACCCGGAGCAAAAGAAAAGTCTCTATGGAATTTATAATGTAAAAGGAGATAACTATTGGTGGGCTTTACAAAAAGCCCATTACAATGCCCATAGCGTAATTGCAAAATTTCTTTCTCAACTCAATGCAGCAATTTATACAAGAAAATGGATGATATCATACCATTTTTCAGAAGACAAAAAAATTACAATGGGAAATTGACAACCTAAAACAGTTTTTGTGTGCCTGAAAAGTGTCTGTTGAGGGCATTACATTTCTTTTTATATTTTATTGGACGACTCACTGGGTTCTGTTCCTTGACAAAAAATATTAAAATATTCCTAAGATAAAGGTTTGAAATTTCCAAAAAGCCATTCTACGGAGTAAGGTTTACAGACAGTTTTAATGATATGTAAAAGAATAGTTACAGTATCATATTCTCTAACAAAATTCCAGAGATATTGAATTTTGCCTTGTAATTAGAATGCCCAAAGCGTAACATACGGATTATTTTAACTGCACTGCTACCATACATCAGATAATCTTATACTAGTATGTTAGCAAATGCATTTGTATGCTTTTTAAAAACTTGAACAATACACCAACATATTTTTATAAAACATCTCAAATTGATTTAAGGATTTCCTAATCTTTTTTCTTAAACTCAGAAACTAGATATTTTGGTATTTTTGTCACCTATTAAAATATTTACTAATAAGGTGCTCCTTAAATGGAGGTAGTGCCAATTCTGTCATAGCATATGTTGGTACAGCATCTATTATTATTTTCTTACTTAGATGTGGCCTCTCCTTTTCCTCTTCTAGTAGTTTGCGTTTTCTTTAATGAATCAGTATGGTAGGACACATTTCTCTTATTTTTGCTATAATTTCTGTTGGATTTTTGGCTCCAGAAAGTTTCTTGCTGACATCAGAAAGAGGTTTTAAGTTCTTAATACTCAGGTTTCTGCCATGCTGAGAATCTTTGAATTTGAATTTCTGTGAATTCAAAAACATTTAAAATTACAACGTACAGGCTTGACAATATCATGCAAATTTTAAAGAAAAAACAGATGATCTATCACAATGCAACAACTCAGGTTTTGAAGACAATCTCACAAAAAATTTGGTTCACATTGGCAATGAAGATACAGACAAAAACCTATTTTCCATAGGGTCATATGTTTAACTTAGTCTGGTTGTGGTGGAATTCTTAGTTGTGAGGTGAAATAGAAAAGGGGGATATGGTATAAATATTCATGACACAAATAAGGTAGATGATAACAATGTTAATCAATTTACCGATCTGCCAAAATGCCTTTTTTGCACATTAGACCCAAATATCTCAAAACCGTAAGAGATCAATAAAAAATATGTTGACATACTACTGAAAGCTCACAATAAAGCAAATCCAAAGAAAAAATCCCTTTGAAATTGAATGAATAATAAAAATTTCTTAACCCCCTCAACGTCACAATTTTTGGCCCCTTTGACCAAGGTTAAAAGAGATGCTAACAGTAGCTTTTTCTGCATTTTTCATGGGAATCTTAACGAAAACAAAAATTAAAATTCGACGACAAATCGATGTGGTGTTTTTCACAAATTTATAATGCAATTATGGTAGAAAATAGGGTACCATGGCACAAGGGGGCGGGGATGTATAAATTTACAATCCGTCAGGAGGTAGACGTTAAATACACCCGGTGTTTGGGAAATGCCACGTCCTAAGCACGCTAAAGACCCCTTGTAACAGCTCTTTTTGAGTGGTCCGTAGGCGGCCAGTTACAAGGCTAAATTTTCCGCCCCTATTCAACCCGCAGTTTTTCCAGTGGCAGTCTAAAAGTCCCTTCCTTACCGGTCCCTTTGTTACAGTCTACATACTGCTTTATTGTTTAACTTGTTTCCGTCTTGAATATGCATGAAATATTTGCCACTGGACGTTAAACAACAATCAATCAATCTTTTTTTAGACGGCTTTGGTTGTGTACATGTATAGTCCAAAGCACACGAACGAGGCGGTTGATAAGCAATAACTTTTTACGATATTAACAAAAAATTTAACCTTAACTGTTTGTGGCTTTAGGTATATACAAAATACCGTTGGTTTACTGGTTAGGACATTTTGATAATATTTGAGGAAAAAGTCACCTATTGTTTATAAAACTATTGACCGTCAATCATTTTAATATTATTATCGTCTGAAAATACAATATTGGAAAAATATATGAATTTAAAAATGACAATGAGTTAATTAATATCATTACAATCCGGTTACATACATATTTTCATAGGTTCGTATTTATCATTTTACCGTGACATTATTAACATGCACATCTGTTAAAACCAGACAGAACATAAATTGAATATGACATGCATGATTGACTTATTTTTTTTTAATAAAACTGTCGGAATGGTGTCGTTATACAATTCAGATTTACTCCAACAGACACGTCATTGCAATTGAATACATGTAGCAGAAGTAGCTGAGTCAGCGTATGAAGCTCGTAATTTGACATCGTAGGTCTTAAGCTGTAACCATAAAAACTTTTGACTGTCCTCATAAATTTTATATAGACCCGCCCCTTTCCATCATCCATACAGTTCCCACTGGCCAGACAGTTACCCTGGGTAAAACAAAAGATAAGACAATACGAGTTAAATCAATCTCACCTACTGAAACTAAGGTATTTTTTTTTACATTTTTTATAAGAAAAATTTGCATATTTTTACTCACAAACACTACTAAAACAATTGTTTTATTTTCAGTTTGGATCTTAAATTCTGACATATTAATGTTCTCTGGCCATTTACTTATTACGGGAAATATTTAAAAGGTCTACATATTTTTCCGGTCTAATTAGAATGTTCTTACTTTACTGTCAATTGAAGTCAATTCTAATTTCAGGTCAGGTGGGCATGGTGATATGCTGCGAACAACCTTCATATTTGAACACACTGTGATTTGATTGATTGATTTATTGCTGTTTAACATCCAGTGGCAATTATTTCATCCGTATTCAGGACGAAAACAAGTACATGTGATTAAACAATAAATCATAAAATAGGCTAAACTGGGGTTAGAATAGCCATAGGATTCTAAATTGGACGGTTTGGGTAGAGGCGGGAAATTAGGTAAAGCAACTTGTCAACTACGGACTGTTGTAAATGGAATGTGCTGAGAGCGTTGCATTTTCCCCAACACGTGACACGGCGGTAACGTTACCGTCCGAGACGGGTTGAGATTTTTTACATCCCGCCCAACCAACAGACGGCCTTTTAGGAGGTATTCTTCTCCTGGAGGAGAAACCGGGCAACCAATTTCTTAACACCGGCTACTATCAGGGTGGTTGAGTATTTATACATCCCAACAAACTAACAGACACCCATTTATAAGGGATTCTACCTACTGGCGAAGAAACCGAACGGCCTATTTCTTTACCCCGGCCGCCCTCGTGGATGTGATTTTGAAATGTCACAACTAATCCGACGTTGTCTTAACTGTAACTTAAGATCCCTTTGACCTAAGACATAAAAATCGTCACATTTGAAATTACCTCACCTGCAAAATTACCACAATTGTCACAAATAGTTTAAATAATTAATTTATATATCATTTAAACCTATAAATAGTTCGATTGAAGACAATAATATTATCGACCGTTTCTAACGAAGGTATATTTGGCTGCGTGACACAATTTCTATAGGTATAAAAGTGAGATTAAAAATGTCTAAAATCATTAGAAGAATGCCGCAAATCAAGTAAGTACATATTAATATTTGCACACCTTTAAATACCTATTAGTTTTCAATTAGGTTTAAAAGTCTATTTGTAAATGGCTGACATTAACGGAATTTCTATAAATTGGCCATATGAGTTGACAGTAGTTTATAGTTGTTTAGCATCTATTGATTTGCAATAGGAAACATAATGGACATATTATCTGTCTATTATCCTAGAATGTCATGTCGAATGTATGTGGAAACTACAGTAATTTAACTATCCTTGTGATGCATTCGGACATATCATGTCTGTTTATATTTTGGTTGTGCTTCTTGTTCAAAATTAATATCAGAAAGCAGAAACTAAGTGAATGTGAATGCATAAACTCGTGTTTGAAATCTCAAAGTTTTTGAATAAATTAAATTTTTTCGAAAATAAAGCCAGTGTTTGTTAGCTCTGAGATATTTTTAGCCTTTCCTCTTCGAAATTTAAGTTCGTGTTTGAAAGCTAAAAGATTGTGAATCTTTCCTTTTCAAAAATTTAGTATTTAAAAATTTAATATCTTTTTAATCTTGATTATTTTCGAGTTTTTTGCGTCCGTACGTGTACGCCTAGCCATGCATGGAAATGTACAGGAAAGATAACAATTTAATCAATCAACATACAAATTTTATTGAATTAGAATTAAAATAACGACTGTACTTGTACCAAATACTCGATTTAAATACACAGTATGTAATGACAGGTCCAATCAAGACAATTTTATTGTATAATTATTTGGTAATACGAATCTGAGATTAATATAACGTGTTGTAGTAGTCTCAGTACGGATTATAACACAAATAATTCAACCTTGGTGTTGATGAGCAAAATGTCATTGATCAACCATCGGCATATATCTTACATTGAAAAAAGAAAACTTTAATGGAGGTTCATGTGAAAAGCTGATCATTTGTAGAAGTGTTAAATAATCATATTAACTTTAAAAAATATTTTCAATAGAATGTGTACATTATTTCCGTTTAAGTAGTTTTCTTAAAGACAGGGAAAATCCATAAAACAAGAATAAACATTATTCAGGCTCCTAGATTGAAAAAGGCACATAAAATGTAGCGGTGCTTTTAGTTTATTTGTATTAAATCCTTCTTCCTTGTGGCGTGTTTTATTTAATACCATGTATTTCAAGAAAAACATCTTTTTAAAATTGTACAGTCTGGTACCTTACACGAATGGACGCCATGTGAATGAAATAAGCTACGGACAAAATCCTTTTGGAAAGATATTGAATTTTTTTGTAAATATGAGAAACATGTACTTTAGTCTATTGTTATATTTTAAAGATTTAAAATTGTAATAGTTCAAAAGTTTCATTTGTACACGATAATACGTTCCAATAATTTTCTTAACAAATATTGCATATTTAGACCTTTATTGCAAAAACTCAGCTAAAAGAACTCTCAAAACAAAGCATATTTATGCTTAAAATGATCATTTGTTACCATATTGTATAAATAATAATAACATGTATATTTTTTCAAAGGTCTTTTAAAAATAAAAATATAAATTGTGGCATGATTGTCCATGAGATAGCCAACCACTAAATGAGAGTCGAAATTAAACTATGGTTTGTTCAACTGTCTGTCATTTTTGTCTTTGTTTTATTCTATTGCATTCATTGATCTTTTGGTTGTACATTCGGGCTTTTCTTGCTTCTACCTAGACAACTTTTCCTCTCTGATAAGAAAAAATAGCGTGTTATCATGCAAGCAGCAAGTTCAAATAAACTTAAACTTTAACATTGTGACAGACCGGCTGATGATGACGGACCTGACGATAGTGACGGGAACAGCGATGGAGAAGATGCCATCGACACTGATCAACCGGGTATGATATTAAGTATATATATATATACCCACATTCTCAGACTTATTCTGCTGATGGAAATAAATCTTTTGATTAAATAAGTTTAAATTATGAATTATTAAAATTCGGTTATTCAGTTGTATTCACAACGACTACTTTTTGTTGTGTTATAAAATCTTTTAATCCACACATGGGGCTTACCGTATAACGATTTTGTAAGTTTTGTCGCAAACAAATTAAAGATACCCGATATTTTCTTCAATTTTAAAACCAAAAGTAAACATCAGTTCCATATGCATCCAATCAATTGAGAACATGCTGCGTGTGAAAGCATTCTTTCCTTCAGAACTGGCCTTGACAATATTAAAATAAATCGATCACATATCAATCATGATGGTGTATTGAAGGGTAGATATCAAAATAAATTCGGCAAATTGATGTTTACCTTGGTGTATTGAAAGGTTGGTATAAAAAAAAAAATTCGGCAAATTGATGTTTACCTTGTCGTTTTGAACAGGCGATTTTTTTTCTATTCGGACATCCGAAATTAGAAAGAAAACTGTACTTTTAAGGAATGCACAAATCGGATAGTACCAGTATTAAATCTTACGTATTTACATGGGTTAAGGCTGCATACATCGGAACGAACCGGTCAAGTATAAGAAACAGTATAGGCGGATGGGTTTTCATGAACCTTTAAATCATTCCACATAGAAGGAATACCATTCCTTGTGATGAGTCATCATTACCACCCCCCAATAAAAAAAATTACACTTATGTTTTATTTTCATACTTTAAACAATAATTAACAAAAATTATTAAGCAGATTTCTGAATAATTATTAAGATGATTTCATCCATTAACATAATAAATACTTTTTCATTTTAACTTAATTTAGTCATTGCCGGAGAAGGTGTCGGGGAAAACGCAAAAGTGGCACTCCCCCAAAATATGGGATCAGTACCAGGATATCCAAATGTCAATTTTGACGCATGTAAGTAGACTTCTTTATAGTAATAGGATTTAGTATTTTTCTGTGTATTTGACTGAATTACAAACAAACCAAAAATTTGAATAAGGCGAATTCACTTCAATGTAACAATTCTGTGCCGAAAGTCACAGTACAAAATATTATAGATATATAACACTTTAAAAGACAACTTTAAAATATAGGATGACTAAAAGATATGTTTTACTACTGGCTTAACCTAGGTGATGGTATAACAGAAGGGTTTTTATATGTTTTAGGGAATTATAAGATTACACATTGCATTTTTTTCTACACACTTTCGTAGTTGTTGTTGAAAAAAGTCGAAATATCGTGGGGTTTTTAACTTTCAAGTTAAATAATATTGGTATACTTTCAGCACTTTTGCCTCCACCGCCCACACCGGTCTCAAAACAAACCAATTATAACCAACCAGAATTTACAAAGTAAGTTCCATTAATTATTCAGATATACATGTATCTAGTTTTCGTATCTTCACTCCTCTTTGTACATATGATCAATACAGGCATTTTTCCATTGTTAAACTGTTAAAAATAAGCATGAAGCGTTTAAAAATTCAACATCGAAATAACTCATATTAAATAAATATGACTCTATTGAAAATATGTTTAAAACAGTTGAAGTCTCTAAGGATAAGTAATGATGTTTGCATAATTATTTGACGTTTCGTTGTCATTTTAAAATAGGAATTCATAACATGGTACGAAAGTACAGGTCATAAAGAAGCCAAATAGGTAAAAGCTTTTTAAGTACGCGTGACACAAGCAAAAAGACATAACGTTGACACATGTACTCAGATAGCCATTACTATGAAAATAGGAGAGGTGGCATTAGTATCCTTGAGACAGTCATCCACCAAATGACAGCCGAATCTAAACTAACGTATACATCTGCGAGATTGACAATATATTTGGATAAGTACTATAATTAATATTGATCAAAATTATCAAATATTTACCATATGTAAAAATATGATCATCACGACAAATGTATTTATTTTATAACTTTCCACATGAGGTAGTTTAATGCATGTCAACTTGGTAAACTTTATTGTAGAGTTCCAGTAATTTCTGAGGAAACAGCTAGACAAGCGTTAATAGACTATATTGATACCCAGTGTTGTTGGGGAAAGGGAACAGCCAAGAAAATGCAGTTTACGAATCTTCGATCATCAACTTCGTACCATGTAATTCTATTGTAGTAACTTTTCATAAAGAACATCGTTTTAACAAAAACGAGTGTTATATACCTGTAATCTGCTCAATAATTGATGATGGCGTGGGCATTATTATACCAAAATGCTGCTACGTTGCACAAACAAAACGAACTATCGAATGACCAACTTTGTTAAAACTACAAAATATACAGTAAAGTTGGTAACTTTTCCCTGCAAAACTTACCCATCGTTTCGAAGAAATCCTGGACTTCAGTTTCATAAAACATCTCAGTTTGAGAATTTCTTCAACTTTCTCCTTAACAAAAAAATTAACCAATTGGATTACAGCATTTTCAATATTTGAGGAAAATCTCATTTTGAGACGTTTTTATATAACTGAAGCAAGGTTTCAATTCCATTGGTTACTTTTTATTTGCATATCATAGATACGCCATTCAGTCCATTTTATCGGCAGTAAATTAAACTGTACAAAAACGACCCGGTAAAGATAAAATTATACCTTATTTACCACCCGTAATGGGTAATAATTTACCTAACAGGAGTATTTTGTTGTGTTAATCGCGAGTAAATTGAATTTCAATTAGAGTTTCTATTGAAGAGAAACATAACTTGTAGGGAAATTAAAATAAAATACCTTGCATAACAAAAAGGAATTTCACGCAAAGGATTATATTTAATTTTTTCAAATCAATGGAACTCAATTAAAACTGTTAAGTGATATTTATAAATGTGACCACACTGTGTGAAGTAACTCTAAATTTGGTTGTGAAGGCCACAAACCTTTATCTTTTTTCAGACCATTGTTTTTCGTACCAGTAAATGTGCCAAATGTTCAATTATATTGTTATGTCAAACATCGGTTTCTCTACTTAATATTTTAACATAATTACTCGAGAAAGCAACAAATAGGACACGTGTGGAAGTTGGAGTTTAAAATCCTGACAAACCAGTTATTTTTTTTAGATACTTTGGGATCGATTATATTTAATGATTAAAAAAAACGGTATATTATTCCTTCCCACTTCACAACATTGTCTTATGGAAGACATAATGCTTTACAAATAGATTTGTTTGTTAATCTTTCAGTATATATTGGAAACTTTCACCGAAACACGAGCAACGAAATGGGAAGACGAACCATATAAAGGTATGTTCATTTTCCCAGACTCTCGTCTACGAGATGTGACCTTTCTACAAATGGTGAGAGTGAACATTTACAATATTAAATATTATAAGGCGTACACAAACTTGTGCATTTTACTTACAGACTTTATTTTGTCTGAAATTTCATGCTTATACATGTATGTGGGTTTAAAATGGAGGAGCCATGCAGACATGCTAAAACTTAGCAAAAATAATATTTGAAAACAGCACTCATTCCCAACTGAAGATATACAAACAGTAGCATGATAATCTTAGCTTTATAAAAATCTTGCAACATAAGTTGAAAACAGATATCACTAGATATATCACTATAAAAAGTAATGATCTCATGTGACTAACAAAGTGCTGAGGAATTTTATGTAGAATGGTTGATTTGTAATCTGACTGATATATTGGAATTCCGTTCAGGATTGTCATATTAATGAGATTGTTCAGGGTGGGATTGAATGGAGAATGAAACATATGTAGCCTTTATTTTCTTGAAAGATTTGGTTTTTTGTCTATTTGACCTTCTCTGCTATGATAGTACATGATATCTTGTGTGGAAAGGTACGTGATGTATCTAATGTATCTAATTACGTGC
>JAULBM010049866.1:0-10559 GCA_032357055.1 Geukensia granosissima | reverse complement strand
TATTGTTTAACTTGTTTTCGTCCTGAATATGCATGAAATATTTGCCACTGGACGTTTAACAACAATCAATCAATCAACACCATTTATTTCATTGTGATGGTGTCTCTTTATTTATCCAAAATTTGCTTGTTTTGCTTTCATTTATTCATTCAATTTCAAAATTCATGTATTCACAGGTTTTTTGGATGTGTTTTTCATTGATATTGTCGCTGTTTTTTGTCACCAAATATTTCTTCAATAGGTCTTCCAGTTCTTTTGTCCATAGAGCGTGTGTTGATTTCTATTACCAGTTATATCCTTAATAGTAGTTTGGATCTTCTGATTTTCAACAGTATGATTTATCTATTCTTCACTGGTTATTATCTTGTTTTCTTCGAAAAGTATATCATATTTTCTTTCATCTATCCGTCACCTCTTTCTTATCGTACGGTTGTCTTGAACAGTATGTTTATTTTCTCTATTCTTCACTTCCTCCTTTGGCTTTTTTACGTAGAGGGTTCCAGTGCTTTTCTTCCACCATCTTTTTCTTTCAATTAAATATTTCTTTCTGATTCTTTCCTTTGACAGAATTTCTGATTTTATAGAGTCTTCTTATTTAAACTATTTTTTGCATGCAGTCTAGACAACTTATCCTATATTTTTTCAGTCTCACCGTGTTGGAAAACAGTTTGTTTTTACGTTTTGCTTGAACCGATTTATTTCGAAGTTTTTATTTCAAAAAAAGCTTGAATTGTAGCTTGTTTTGTATGAAAACTAAATGTCAGTCCTATTTGTATAGAAAAAAGGATGTGGTATGATTATCTATTGGACAGCCACCCAAACATGTAAATCACACACTTCTACATATTGTCTCAAGGCCTTCAGTAATGGACACATGACCACACACTACGGCAAGCTGTGAGAGGCACCAAAAGTAAGATATGATGACATTCAAATGCAGCAACTAATGGCCAAATAAATAAACAATGTAATATTAGTCATACTTAAACATAAAACAACGGATCCGTTGGATTACAGGTTCCTGGCTTAGGACAGGCACAATAAGTATGTGGCTGGGTTTAATATGATTATGAGTACTCAACCCTCCCCTAACGTGGGACATTGGTGTTAAGAACGACATAAAAAAAGACTTTAAAATCCGACTGCATAAAATTTAACTTTTGAAATAGATGCATAGTTGATTGATTGATGTTGGTTGATTAACGTCAAGCGGCAAGTATTTCATGCGTATGCAGCTCGAGGACAAATTAACAATGAATAATTTGAGAATTAGGTGTTAGACCGTGTAATTGTCTTACCACATGCAGGATGCAAAATTGGGACAGTTTGGTAAGAAGCGGGAAATAAATCCCGAGCATCTTGCAACTTTCGGACCTCATACCAATTACGAGTCGTTGCATAGGGATATTTAATATGATGAGAGCGTGCATTTTCCATTCACGGGGGAACGGAGACGTTCCCTTCCGCGACGTTGGTTGAGAATTTAAAACTCTTTCCCGTCCAATCAATGAGACACAGACTAACATATTTATATACCCTACTGTCGGGATGTTTGGGGTGGTTTGTATATTCAGACCAACCCATGGAATTTGTGAAGGACTTCAATAACTTTCACTACCAACGGACGCACTTTTAGCAGAAGTTCTATAATATATATCTGTAGGTGGAGAAACTGAACGAACGTCTATTTAATTTACCCCTGACGCCCTTGAGTTTTGTTTATTTGATACACTATCTGCAACGGTTTCGAAAATACTGTTGTTGTACATACATTTGTATCTAAAGTCCTGTGTAGAATACCCATGTAATAGATCAAAAGTGCTATTCCAAAGAGACAAGACAAAATCGAAACAAACCAAAGATAAAATGTAAACAAAAGAAACAAAGGCACGAACTTCTTTACAAAACAGGAGTGGGATTAGGTGCTCATGAAGGGTAAGCATCTCCTGTCTTGCGCACAACACCCGTCGTGGAATCCTTAAACTCTAATCCGGGTTTACGCCAATCCGAGAGGAGGTTAACTTATTTTTGTATTACCGTAACAGGTCCATAACTAGTGGAGATACACTGATGCCATACGAATCAACCAATTCGTGATGGCGACCATAAAATTTTATGAGAGACGACTTTATCCTTGATTGGATGTATCCTTGTTGTAGTAATTTATGCGACAACAGCAATGCTCTCTTCTTAAAATCCTGACACTTGGAACAGGCACGAGAGTATCGAATGAACTGGGAAACATAAACCCCGTAGGCAGGGGAAGCAGGAATATTGCCCTTAAATATGGGAAATTTACAATGATAAAGTTGAAGTCATCCCGTTTTTGGTAAATCTAAGAAACAAGTTTTTCCCTCTTGGTCAATTTCGAGGAACACATCTAGGTATGAAGCAGATTTTGTTGAGTCTGTGGTCTCCTTAATTTCTAGTTCGCTGGGATATATGTGGCCAGATGATAACTGAACGTAGGATTATTCAATGACAAAACATCATCGATATAGCGAACAGTTGTACTAAATGATCTGTCAGTTTCTTGATGTTATTTCGCAGGAGTCCCTGAATGAATTCTGCTTTATACGAGTACAAAAAAAGTAGGCTTGTAGGGGCGCACAATTTGTGCCCATTGGAATGCCAACGGTCTGTTGAAAAACTCGCCCACCAAATTCTTCAAAAATGTTGTCAATAATAAAGTCCAGCATTTTGACAATATCACCTTCACTGCATTTATTAGCACAAGCGGTGTGGTTCTCTAACCAAATATTTATATCTTGGATTTCCATTGTGTTTAACACATCACCGATGTATCAATTTCTTAAGAAGGTCTTTAAGTTGTGAATGTGGAATCTTGGTATAAAGGGTTGAAAAGTCAAACGTTTGAATAGTTTTACAAACTTATAAAGAATCGGATTTGAGGTATTGAAGCAGATCTTTCGAATTATTTAATATCCATATTTGATTAACACTGCTTGTGGAGTACGCTCCATAACAGTACTTTTGAAGTCCTTCCTTGACTGTCGAAAGTAAAGTTGTAAGTAATTTAGAAAAGAGGCTTTGAACAGCCCATGGATGAACCCGATATATATCTTTCTATAAACACTTGTGTAGTTTTGGTATCCAGAATAAAGAAGCCAGGTCTGAAATTGTTTTCTTCTCAATAGTGACACTGATATGAAGATTTTCCATTCTGGACTTCTTCTGATTTTTTTCTAGCTAAGTTTTTCTTTTAGGTTCACGCACAACCCTCTTCTACAAAGAGATATCAAAATGAATATCAAGAACATCCTCATTTAAAATAAAATAAAGCATGTTTGACCATCATTTTGTTCCTTACGGCCTCGGTCGAATCTTCTTTCTTGTCCTACAGAAGAACAACAAACTGAAGATAATAATAATGTATAACCACATTACTCTGTTTAAAATATGTTAAAAATCGCCTTCCGGAAAGTTATTCACCATTAGCAATTATGGTCATAACAAACTTTCCCTCTGACGAAAATAAGCTCCGACTAAAATTAAAAAACAAATTTGTTGTTATTATTTTTTTTTTTTTTTGGTTAAGAACAAAACTTTACGACAATAGAGACGATTTTGATTTTCACATTGTATACTTTCCGTTCAGTCTAGCAACATTCCAACCTTACCAGCATATGCAGTGTCTATTTTTCAGTTGAAACGCTACTCCAGGGCGTGTGCTTCCTATCAGAATTTAATTGATAAAGGGTTGCTGCTGACAAGAAAGGAAAGATTTATGTCATTTCTCCAGAAATTTTTCGGTCGCCATCGTGATTTGGTGTACCGGTACGAAATATCCACACAAATGACAATGGATATCTTCCCACGGTCTTGACAACAAATTCGTTCCTTTACCGTTTGTGAAAAAAACATCGATTGTGACTATACACAGTCTTTCTACTGAGTAACACGACGGGTGAAGTAGTGGAGCAGAAGTTTCTGACCCTTCCGGAGCACCTGAACTCACCTTAGAATTTGTATGTTTCGTGTTACTCTAGCTTTAGTTTTTTTAGTGTAGTATTGTGTGTACTTTTTTGTCTTTCGTTTCTTTTTTTGTTGGCCATTCTAATTTAACGATTGATTTCTGCCCCATTTGTATCATCGAATAATCTAACAACTGTTTCTCTTTACGTAAGGCATCACTTGTAAGAAACTATAATAATCTGAAGAAAGTCTGATACCACGCATAATAATTGTAATAAATTTATCACATGTATTTCAAGCATTGGTCCAAAATCACTCTTGTGAAAATAATCGCTTGTATGGTATACATGGCATACATTTTTAAAAAAAAGCAAGCGGAAGAAAACCGAAGGGATAGACAAAATGGAGAAGTCGAAAAACACGGCTATCTCGAGAACAACAACACGAACAAAACGAAACATAAGACATCTGCATATAAAACTAAAAACGAATATACAACTATGAACAATGCGGAGCCCACCAAAAACAAATTGGGTTGAATTCAGGTGGTCTAGAAGGTTTAGCAGCTCCTATCTCTTTCAGAACACCAGGCGCATTGTGCATTTCTCGATACGGAATAAGTCATTTCAGGGTAAAGGGGAACATTTTATAGGATCACAACCTCCAGGCGGGGAAAGCGAACAGTCTGTTTTTAGTTTACTCACACAACATACAAGACTTTAAATACTACAGGTAATTAAACCAAACAAAAATTGTCTCTATGAAATACAAACTCAACGAGACGGAATTCAAATTTTTGCCAGATCCTTTTTCGATCGTTCTTTGTTAATAGCCTGGGTTTTTTAAAAGTTCACGTTTTGCTATCGCAATTTTTAAAATATATATTTTGGGGTTATCTCTCCTAGCATATAAATTCCCGCATATTTTATCGTCGGTATCCTTTTATTCTGTATGTGTAAATATACTTTTTCCTTTTGTCTGTTTATGCAATTTTACTTTATTTTCAATTTGAAAAAAATCAGTACCAATAGGCAATGGGAAACATGCTCAAGTTTGTAAAACTTCTTTGAATTTCTAAATTTAAAAATTCATATAATTACTTTTTGACAATAAAACGGTCAGATTTATTATTCTGCACAAACACATAATTAATTTGTGATAAAAAACAATTTCTTATGATTAAATATTCCTAACATGGAGACAGCAGTTAAAAAGTGAGCAATATTTTAGCGAATAAACTGGCCACTTACTGTTATGTTATATATATATGCTTTCGTTGTTTTTATGTTACTGTTGATGTATTGTATCTTCGGTTATAAGCTTTCAGTCTTTGTAGGGCTTAACGAATATTACCGTAAAACCGATTTAATCGGAATTCACATTGGCAGGTAGTGGTCTTTAATTAAGCGAAGTGTTAATCAAGTGTATCCCGCTTTGTATCTCTTTTTGACAAATTTTAATGAAGCAATTATCTGGGAAAGTGTCTGCTTGACCTTTCAGTTTCAGATACAAGGATGTTCTAATGACGTCATATTTCACAATCTGCGCCGAACATTGAAACCACTTTTTGAGATATTTAAGGGACACATATTGTACTCAATTACATTATAAAGATTAAACTTGACGTAAGAAAAAAATATTTGATAATGGATAGTTTTGATCAATTGGTACGAAGCAGCTAACGGAATAATAAGAATTGAAAATCGGCAATCAACTCTGAAGCAATCAGCATTGCACCAAAGAAGACAGACACAGAACAGCTATAACGGGGTAGTGTTGATGCAAAGATGCAGAAACGCCATCGAGGTGTGAGGTTATTAACCATCACAAAACCGAAAATTCATATAATATAAGTAATGATAATGAAAGTTTCTTAATTGCAGAGAACATACTGCCTGATATACAGCAAAACATACACCAATCACAAGCCTTTGAAGCCTTTAAGCGATCACCACATCGTACGGCGACTCCATGACAACATCAATCAAATTCTGGTGCAAATAACGCTTTTAATGTAAATTTAAGTTGGGGTTTTCTTGGGTGGTCCACTGATTAAGTTGTGCAAATTGTTAATGATGCGCGTGTCACAATCGGTAAGGGACAAAAGCATAGCGAGGTATATATGATATAAAACGTACACATTGATTGATTGATTGGTGTTTAACGCCACCTCGGCAGTATTCCAGCCATATCGTGGCGAAAACATACATAATATTTACTAAAATGAAATCACAAATAAGATATGAGGTATTATAATGTTGTCCTTTTTGGTTTATTTACAAATAAAAATAGTCTTAAAACTTTAGATAAAACGGTAAAAAAACAATATCACAGAAACAGCAGACAAAAAATTAGTTCACATATTTGGCCGATAACTATTATTTCCATATCATTAAACTTTTTCTGATGTCATTAAACGTTTGCCTGGGGATGGGGATATGTAATTATTATTTAAGGTCTTAGAGTAACCTCTATATATTTGTAATTTATACGTTTTGGATGGCTGTCAAATAGACAATTATACCACATCTCCCTTTTCTATTTGCTGTTTAACTTTTGCAAGGATTTAACAGTATTGTTTTTAAAGATTTACGGCTTTAATTAAAGATTTGACGGTTGCGCATTAAGTTCAGGATAATTGCGACCATCCAATCAAAAGCCATGCCGACAACCTTGGCATCCGTCGTTGTACTTGGTGGACTCTTACAATCGGTAGGGGTCACCAATTAGAGTTGATAGGTTTAAAAGGCATTTGAACTAATATTTCAAAGTTAAGGATAAAAATGCTTCTTATTTTTTTAAAGATAAATTGTGCCTGTAAACTGATGAAATTTTTTTATCAGAATTTCAACAAAGTGAAGATGTTTTGATGACATTATCAAATAAGAAATAATGGCTTATTGTGATGCAGGACCATTTGAAAAGGTTTACGTCCAATCATATATACGATTACCCCAAATCGGTCGTTAAAAATAAGACAGGTTTGGCATATGATTCAGCACCTCAGTTTTCCTTTAAATTATAGTTTTGCAACGGTTCAAATTACTTTTTCTGAAAAGGTTTTATCAAATATTCAAGAAATAGCTTACGCACTGGAATAGCTTTAATGGATATCAATTTAAAAAGAGATTTGGTTTGATTGTTTATAAGCCAACCTTCCATCACCTTTAAATTACAAATATATACAAGTTGCCATTAGCCTTCAATAATGCACATTTATCCACACCCCGAGCCAAGCTGTAAGAGGTCCCAGTATGACATATATTATTTTTTCAAATGTAACAATCATTGGCCAACAAAAATATACAATGTACAACAAGTCACACATAAACATACAACTATACGACATTCACTTGACGGCATGTTCCTTAGACAGGCATATTAAGTATGTGTTATGTAAAATACGTTTGTAAGTACTCACAATTTAGCCCCATTGCCTGAGAAAGTGATGTAATAAAACCATATAAAACAAACATTAGAACACCAACAACATAAGATTTAAGTCGATGGACATTAAGCAGATAATAACAAATAAAAAAAGACAACAAAATGTATTGACCTCGAAATATTTACTTGTTTTGTGTTCCCCTGGTTTT
Organism: Geukensia granosissima; assembly: GCA_032357055.1. Lineage (NCBI taxonomy): Eukaryota > Metazoa > Mollusca > Bivalvia > Mytilida > Mytilidae > Geukensia > Geukensia granosissima. The sequence goes on along the minus strand of JAULBM010049866.1, from coordinate 3,027 downwards.
TTGGTAGGGTCCGGATTGTTCATAATTTTATATTTGTTTTAAGTGTTTTATGTATATGTGTCGTGTTCCGTCTTGTGCCTGTTCGTGTTCTCGAGACTGACGTGTCTGTCGTTTTTTCCTTTGTCTGGCCCTTCGGCTTTCTTTCCCATTCTCTGGTAGCTAGTTCTGAGGTAAAATCTGGTTCTGTTAATTAAAACGCGTCTGGCTGGTTTTGTGTAAAAATATCTCCAATAACAATAAGCAAACAAAAATAAACACCCCAAAAATGTTTTGTGCAAATGCCAAAAATAAAACTTATCGACAGCATGAAGAACCAAAATGTAATAAAATATTGACTAAAATTAGTTTTGAAGTCAGATTTTGAGCAGAAAATCAATGTTGTTTCCAAACAACCCAATACCGGTATAGAAAGATGTTTAGATAAAAAAAAATAACAATTATGTATATGATTATTCAAGTAACTGACAAGTCTTTATGGGTTGCGTTTAACTTACAAGCTTTATTTAATACATTTTCCATAAAAGTGTGGGTGTAATTTCCTTTTATTATATCAATTTCTGCAGGTGGAACAAAGTTCAAAATCATATCTTGATGTTAATGATAAAATCTAGTAAATGTAAACTAATTTTTAGTAACGAAACCTTCAACTTAATAGTTTTCTGGTAATACAATTTGTATGTCCATTAAAATCTAAACGTCTCTGCTTACAGGGACAAAACAAACAAAGTTGAGTAATATATACACCATATGAAGGAGCCAGAGTGACGTCCTTATTAAGGAAGGGAGAATTTACAATGAGGATGAGAAATCGCTCTCTTGTCGTTTACTTTAGTTTTGATTTTACCCATTTAAATCCAGAAAAAGGACAATTTCTGTTGTTCTAATTAGCTTTCTTCAAAGTAAGTTCTCTAAAATAAATTGTAAAGACGTATATGGAGAAGTCCTGTTAATTAACTGCAAAGATATCGTCACGACCGGTAAATATCATTTAATTTTATCTATTAAATTAGATTTAGTAGCATATATGTGGAAGTTGTTTATTGTTAAAACGGAATAGCACACCAAACTTTTTCTGGATATTTTTTAAATACAGCTCGAAAATGAAAATACAACCAAATTTGGACTTGTCAGTTCCTGGATAAAGGAGAAGGTACGTTCAGCCCCATATTTGGCCCAAATTTTAGATTTTGTGACACAATAATAACTTGTTGTGAAAAATGCTGTTTAATAATCGTATTTTAATAATTCATTACTTTTTCTTTTATACTTTTCGTCATTTCGACAAAATGAAAGGGTATATTTGACTATTTTGACAAGAATTTACCATTTTCGGTAAACAAACTCGCTTTTTGGAGGTGTTTTGTTCAAAATAAATATGATCGAACAAAAACATCACGGAGATATTTTAACCAAACATTTGTACTTGATAGATCTTTAATCGCGCAAAGTTTGGTTGTGATGATTTTGTGCGACTTATATTAAAATCGACAAAATAGTATCAAATATTGCATCAAATTAACTAATTTTAAAGTATTTTTATATTTAAAGCATTTTTCTATGTGTCAGAACTAATTCAACTAAAAATTCTGTTGGATTTTCTTTTTATAGACATTATTTAATACACAAAACATAAAATAATATATATTATCCAACTTTTTAGGCAAATTCTTGGGCCAAAAATGGGCCTTAACGACCCTCGTCCTTTTCTATCTTCAAATCTTTAAATTTTAAAACCCCTGCTCCGACTTTCATATTTTTTTCTCGATTTTCTGAGCATTTATATTAAAATACAAAATAACAGTATTCCCTAGAACTTCCTCCTTGATCTGACCGCCTACTACATCGTTTTCAGCCAAAAAAAAATTTCTCCCAAAAATAAAAGAAAACGGAATTTACCATCTCAATGAAGCAGTGATATATATTTGGAAACAAAAAAAATACAATACAAAATATTCTTTATCTTGACATATATTTCATATAACCTGTTCAATTCTGAATAAATTCTGGGATAATTTTAGTATTAATTTGCATCATTTTTTATCTTGAAGTAGTAGTTAATAAGTGCGAAACACAGGATACATCATTAATACAGTTTATTTAATTGATAAAAACAGCATGGTTTTATGCATTGCAATGTAAATGGTATATAGAAATATGTTAATAACAGTTATTCAGACATTTATGTTGATTTTTTTCATATTCGAAAGTTAATACTTCGGTAAAGTCGAAATGTCACAAATAATGAAAACAATCTGTATCATTTTGTTCTTTCTTACAAGCGATGTTACCATGGCTACCAATTCCGTGAAAGAACATTATTTTATTATAGAGGAAAACGTGACTATTTTGAACATGTCTTATTTAGAACTTCATAGCGTCAAATCTGAAGAAGAATGTGCAATAAAATGTAGTTGGAACGAGAATTGCTACTTTGCCCTCATAAGACGATCTACAATGGATTGTTTTACTGACATCTACCGAAGTAGTAACCCAGAAACGGTGCCACTGCACGGATGGGCTGTCCTCCACAATAAAGGTTTGTAGTGTTTGTAAACTATTACCCATCTAAAGCCCTCGGGTATGGATTACACCCACCGATGACTCACACTTGATGTCGCCGCTGCATTAAAAGGTTTTTTTGTTTTGTGACGTCGCTTTTTGGGGAAAATTAACGCTCTAGGACAAATTCTCAAGCATGGTTCAACTATTATCTATCAAATAGATATACCACAAAATCTTATGACACACGGCATGAAGACCTGATAGTGCGGAAGTGAAACCAAAAGGGAATCGTCGGTGGGCGTAATCCATTCATCACTAAAAAGACTCTGCAATACTTTTCTGTCTGTCAACATTTTACTGATAGTTATAAGTTTTAGGATTGTTACCGTAATTGTTTTAAGGAGGTACCATACACCTAAGGGAAATAACTCTTTAAGATCATCTAAACGTTTTAATCAAGTATTAATTTATATTAAAATTAATGCATCTCAGTGATCAAAATTTCTGATGATGAAATTACTATAT